>CAXKVV010001337.1:0-26028 GCA_964058805.1 Schoenoplectus triqueter
ATAAGTCATGTTTTACAACTTTCTTGTACCCAACATTGAACGTTTTTCCTAACACTCCAATCACAAATTACCCAATTTAAAGCCGATTTAGAAGCAAATATTCTATTTTCAGCTAACTCATCATCGAGTCCTAAAAGATATTCATTCGCACCTAAACGGTCAAACATCTCAAAATTATTTAACGCTTCTACGGGATGGTGTCTCTCAGTTCGTCCGGTAACTAACAATGTGGTATCGCATCTCTGAATTTCCTCATCTTCAGATTCATCGATCGACTGGTCAGTGTAATCCTCTCCTGTTTCTTCTTCATTTGAATAATACGGACCGCCATCATCTTGCTCATCCTGATCATCACTTAATTCCATTATCGTTGGATCAACACTACTTCTGTCATCAATATTATCAGCTAAATTACAGCCAGACGTAGTACTACTACTACCACCAAAAAAATTATATAGTGGCACCGCTGGGTTTGGTTGTTGATAAATTATATTGTTACTGTAAATAGCTGGATACGGATATAAATTGGTTTGATCGTAGGTAGGATAGGAATTGGTTTGATCGTAGGTTTGATAGGAATTGGTTTGATCGTAGGTTTGATAGGAATTGGTTTGATCGTAGGTTTGATATGAATTGTTTTGATCGTGGGTTTGATAGGAATTGGTTTGATCGAGGGTTGGATAGGAATTGGTTTGATCGTAGGTTTGATATGAATTGATTTGATCGTGGGTTGGATAGGAATTGGTTTCATTCTGGTTTGGAAATATTCCCGTCAAAAATTTACTGCCGCTCGGTTGTTCTGCAGTATAATTTTCTTCATCAGGATTATAATTTAAATCTGGTAGCATTTTGAAAAAAAATGGATGTTTGTTGTAATTGGATGTTTGTTGTTTTTATGGTTGTGAGAAATGAACCGTGGGGTGGTATTTATAGCAAAGATAGACGCCACTGGCACTGGCGTGGTCTGAGGAAACGCGCCACTGCCAGTGGCGCGTTTGGTGAAAGACGCCACTGCCAGTGGCGCGTTTGGTGAAAGACGCCACTGCCAGTGGCGCGTTTGTGAAAGACGCCACTGCCAGTGGCGCGTTTGTGAAAGACGCCACTGCCAGTGGCGCATTTCCAAACGCGCCACTGGCAGTGGCGCGGTTTGGTTCGTAGATTTGGAATTTACCCGTTCTCACTCTTATTATTAATAATATTATTTTATTAATAATTATTTATAATAAAATCTGATGAACTTTAGAAGAGCATGAACGGTTTTTTGAAGCGTTAATTATTGTTGTGTAATCCCTCTCCCCCATTTTGTTATTTATTTTTATGACTTATTTGATGCTATGTAGTATGTAGGGTCATGGGAAGGAAAAGACTAATTTATGCTTAATTGGCTGAATAACCTCTTTGGTGAGATATCGTTAATTTTAAGTATTGAGTGATATTAATTTAACTTATTTTTTTACGCCTATTCTCATCTTGAATGGTACTGCCTTGGTACCAAATCCTTTGGGTTCGTTTGACAAATCAAAAGATAGATTTGAAACAGTGATAGAATAGTGTACTTTTGGAAGAATTGTAGAAGAGTGGTATTTTTTACTATTCGAAAGAGTGAAAATATCGTTTGACAGTTATTAATTAGAATAGTTAACATATAGATAATTATGATACTAACAATGATGATTATGATACTAGCAAATTATTATTATTATTATTATTATTATTATTATTATTATTATTATTATTAATAATAACAATAATATTCATAATTCATAATCATAATAAATAATAATATTCATAGTTGTAATCAAAATAATATAATAAAAATATAAACATAATCATAATATAATAATAATAATATAATAAAAATTTATAATCATAATCATAATCATAATCATAATAAATAATTCTAATTCTAATAATATAATCATAATATAATAATACAATACAACATAATAAAATCATAATCATAATAATGATAATAATATAATAATATAATAAAAAAATTATAATCAAAATCAATATCATAATAATATAATTATAATCATGAGGTGTGCTAATGTGCTTTGTAAAACACAAAATACTTCGTGCTTCACATTGATATCTCATGTTATAAACCTCAAATTGATGATCCAAACCGTTAAATATGATCTTCATATTAAAATCTCTTTGGTGATCAAATTTTATATTTTTTGAATTTTTTTACTATTTTTTAAAGGGCTACAAAATTCATTGATCTGACGTCAACTGAACCATGAATATCAATGATTTTTTATCCCTTTAAATAAATAGCAAAAAATTCAAAAAAAATATAAAATTTGATCACCAAGTAGATTTTAATATGAAGATCATATTTAACAGTTTGGATTGTCTATTTGAATTTTAAAATATGAGATATAAGCGTGAAGTACGAAATATTTTGTGTTTTATAAAGCACATTAGCACACCTCTTATAATCATAATCATAATATAATAATAATAATAATAATAATAATAATAATAATAATAATAAATAATAATAATAATTATAATTAAATAATATAATTATAATATAATCATAGCTATAATCATAATAATATAATATAATATAATATAACCATAATCATAATAATATAATAATAATATAATCATAATCATAATATAATAAAAAAATTATAATCATAATCATAATAATATAATATAATAATCATAATAAATAATAATAAAATTAATCATATAATAATAATATAAATAGTGATGTTAATATAATAATATTTATTATTATTATAATATAATAGAATATAATAATAATAAATAATAATTATCATAATATTAATATAATAATAAATAATTATCATAATATTAAAGTTGGTTTGGCAAATTAATTAGCACTCTTCTACTTAGTTTGAAGTTGGTTTGGCAAATTAATTAATTGAATTAGTTATTTTATTCTAACTTTTTGTTTTACCATCAAGTGCCAAACAAACCTAAAGATTTAGGTAGAATATGTGTAAAAAGCTCTATATAGAGCTTGGAGCCCAACTACGTGTATTAGTAAATCTTGAGGAACACGTAGTATTATTGCAAACGCCAAATCGCATCGATCTTCCATCAAAATGGAAAGTGAAGCTGTGCAATTGGTCTAACTGACAAGCGATATTTTTTGGTCACGTAATAAATGACCATTCCATCAATCTGTATGCTGACATATTTATAATTAGATGTTTTCTGGATGTAATACTGCATAAATTAGAAAGAATTAGGATACAATGTTACGCGTAGATAATGATTAAATTTACTACGGACATAAAAATATATTTAAATCATCTTTAAATTTTGATATATGGATCTCAATAAATTATTTATATTAAAATATGATGAGATATAAAAATATATATTTTTTAAATTTTATAAATATTAGTTTTGAATTTTTAAAAATGACCTAAAAATTATTAATTATTTCATTAATATTATTCAATCATCTTTAAAAAAATCCAAAACAAATATTTAGAAAATTAAAAAAAATTAATCTAATTATATTTTGATATAAATAATTTATTGAGATCTATAAATCAAAATTTAAAAATAATTTATCTATATTTTTCAAGTCCATAAAAAAATTAATCATTAACTACGCGCATCATATCCTAACTCAATTAGAAAATATGTTGCAATTTTGTTAAACTTATCCTCTGCCACGCATTTATTATTTTTTTTGTATGAATTCTAACTTCATTCCACCGACGTCATTTCCACACTTCTCACACGAAATAATAAACAAATGATCTCGCATTCAATATCAGTCAACCAATTATTTAGTAAGCATGCATTTAAATGGAACTGTCCCGCTTAGTCACTCACCATTTAAACCTTCGTCTATGGGGCCCGAGGTCACTAGAACGGTATAAGGCTTTACTCGGAAAACCACGGCTAGTGAGAAAGTTCAACAGTTTGAAAGTTCAGCAGCAGTCAACACGATATCTCACCTGAAAATACTCCTTTACCAAATGAGCAAACTATTTTTCAAAAATCTTTGTGCTACATGCTCTCCCCCTACGTCCCGCACGAGGCCGGGGCGCACCGCAGCCCGGAACCCCGCCCCCCACCCGCACGAGGCCGGGCCGGGCGCAACGCAGCCCAGACCCCGCCCACCACCCCGGACCCCCGCCCCCCGCACGAGGCCGGGCGCACCGCAGCCCGGACCCCCGCAGCCCGCCCCCCGCACGAGGCCGGGCGCACCGCAGCCCGGACCCCCGCCCCCTGCACGAGACCGGGAGCACCGCAGCCCGGACCCCCGCCCCCTGAACGAGGCCGGGCGCACCGCTGCCCGGACCCCCCGCCCCCCACCCGCGTGGCCGGGCGCACAGCAGCCCGGAACCCCGCCACCCTCCCGCACGTGGCCAGGCGCCGCTGCCCGGACCACGCACCCCCACTCCCGCACAAGGCCGGGCGCACCGCAGCCCTGACCCCCGCCCCACTCCCGCACGAGGCCGGGCGCACCGCTGCCCGGCCACCGCAACCCCCGCCCCTAAAAAAATTTATAACTTTTACTCTGCCACTAGGGCTGATGGTAGCCCAGGCTCCTCTCATGGACAATGGAGGGACCGAACTGTCCAGACAAGTGAAGTCTCTGCATAACCCCTATCCTCTTTTATAAGGCTCCCAAGCGCTTCCTCTCTGCATATTGGACGTTGTGGGACTAACGAGGCGGTAGTACATCCATGAATGTGAACCGGTCGAGCGCTCGTGAATAGATCTTAGACTAGAGAATCTCTCTTTTGCCTTATCGCAACCACAAGTTACGGTGTGCTGCTAACTCAACCTGTTCGTTGTTGTTAATTTTGTCGAGGTATTTGATTTCTTCATTATTTTCATATCGTAAGATCTCTTTTGTTGTTGTGTGTTTACAAGCGTTTGGTGTGTTTCATGCTTTATATTCACTATTCACTGAGAGTCATCTTTAGAGAAAATTTAAAAAACAAGTAACCTTATTATCTAATTTCCTTCTGAAAATTTTGAAAAGATGTTAGGAACAAAACTATGTGATGTTCTTCTGTGACAATGGTGGTGATATAATTTATGTTTATTTTCCTATCCTTTGTGCATAGTTGCCGTTCTTCTGACATATTGGTGCTTGTTGTTGTCATCGTAGGAAATGAAAAAAATTTGTGTGACAATTGTCTGTACAAAAATTATCGGTGCTATGCTTGTGGAATATTGGGTTCATCTGGAATGTCTGATGATCGGGAGGTAACATTCTTTTCCCAAACACAACTATATTGTGTTGCTAATAAATAGTGCATCATTCAGTATTTTGAAAATTGAATGAGTTGCATACTTGCATTGCATTATAAAAGTTGCCGCATGTTTTTAACAAGTAGAAATTTGTTTGGGTTACCTTACAGGTTTCCCTCTCTTCAATGAAGAAATCTAGAGGGGTCTATGCATCTTCGAATTCAAAAATTTAGATTTAACAAAAACTTTACTAACTGAGCAATAATTAGTACCGACTGCATGTCCCTGTGTCAGTGGTGACCTCAGCCTGCACTTTTGCTCCTTTTTTGGATTAATGTGGGAAATTTTTGAAGAATGAGCTCATTAGGCTTGGTGACGCACCAACATGTATTGGCTCTGTGGTAAGTATGGTTAGTGCTGCAGAGCGCATAAAGTAATTATTCTACCCGTACATAATTTCAATGCATCTATTCAGTATACTTAAGCAGTTTAAATGGTTAAGACCCTTAAACCTATGGTAATTAGGTGGACATCCAATGAGGTGATTTGGGTAGATGCTTATTATTGGCTTAGAAGTCACTTTTAGATAGGTCATTGCATATCTGTATGCATAAGGTTCCATGTTAGGTAGCTTATTGGGTGCGCATTGATAATTAAGTTCTCTGATTGCTTATTTTATTTGTATGGGTATGCTTAAGGTTAATTTTACTATTCTTAAGGGTGATTTCATAACACATAAATATATTGATAATTAATATTTTACTCTTCACACAATATCAATTTTTGAAGTTCTAAATTTTCATCTGTGATTAACTTACTTTATTTGTAGTTTTATACACATGTTTTTTTATGGTATTAGTATAAAATGTTTGGTAATTTTCTGTTATTATTAACTACTTTCGATGTTATAAACTAATGAACTAAATTACTAGAATTACCAACAAGCATATTTCTCTTTGCAGTCTTTTTACTTAACCAGGATCAGTAGATAATGATCATAACCAAACGGAGCAGTGGAACTTGGAGGCACCTCCTCTATCTCTGGAGCAGCGAACTGGGCCCAACTGCACAGAGAAATAGTCAACAAACATGGCCACTTTTCTTAAGGAGACAAGCTGCTTGATGAGGAATTAGATGCTAAAGTCAAGGTTATTTCCAATCAATTGTCCTACGATTCCTCCGAACAGGATGAAGACCACTGCTGGTATTAATCAGAATCAGGGCTTGTTGGTCAAGGGGGCTGAGGTTGTAGAGTTGCCCCACCCACCCCCTTTTCCCTCAACTGTAAAACCCTTTCCAGAAGCAGGAGGTAAAATTAGCAATACATAATATGATATTATTATGATCCATGTGAGGACTTGCATTCTCTGTCGGATTTGAGCATATCATCACCTAAAACTGATGTTATTTTGTTATATTCATTGTTTTTTATCTAAGACAATTATATTATTAATTTCATATAGAAATAGACATCTCAATTTAAATCAAATGGACAACATAAATTATGAGGAGCATTGTTTTTCTTGGTAGGACACTCACGTGGGCTCACTCACGTCCTTTCTCCTTGATTCTTGTATCCTTTACACACTCCAAATATGAAAATAGTATAGAGAAAACAGAAAAAAAAGGAAATAGTTGTTCCAGAGTTTTAAACGCATTAGATCTCTGAGTTCGAGTTTAAAACTCAGTACTAACTAGTGATGTAAAACTCCACATAAATCATACTATTAGATTTGGTCTCGACTATTGATGCAAAACTCCAAATCAATCAGATTATGTTGTTCGTTTTATTTATTTTATTTACTAAAGTTAAAAAAAATCTCAAATTTGAATGTCCACTATTATAAATCTCGTTTCTTCTCCCGTTGAACCGTCATGAGCGTCTTCAGGGGCCTTGGTCCTGTCAGGGGCGGATCTAGTAATAGAGAAGTTCAGGCCAAATCGGTGCTCAAGCTTAATTCTTAAAACTAATTAAAGAGACTTATAATTTATCTTTTAAATTAAAGTTAATACATATAAAATATATAAGAGTGCACGTGCTTGTTAAAAAAAATTTTCCCTAAGCTTTAGGTTATGAAATTAAATTAAATTATTATTTTTTAATTATTAAGCAGATTTGAAGGGAGTTCAGTTAACTATTTCTATATAAGTGCAACCAGTAAATCAACATTCAAATAATAATTCTAGTTCAGCATATATAGTTATACCAGAACAACTCGCAACCACGAACAAAATCAGATCGTACCAACTTGAAGGTAATAGTGTAGAATTCCCTAATTTGATTAAGTTGAGCTGTTGACGTAAAATTTCAAATATACGAATGGCAGCGTGAAACTGGCAGTGGCGTGTTTCGTCCAAACCCCGCGCAAGTGAGATGGAGAGGCGCTGTGCGTTTTGTATATATAAGAAGCAAACGCGCCATTGTCAGTGGTGTGTTTCATTATTTTTACGAAACGCACCACTGTCAGTGGCGCGTTTGCTTCTTATATATACAAAACGCGCAGCGCCTCTCCATCTCACTTGCGCGGAGTTTGGACGAAACGCGCCACTGCCAATGGCGTGTTTCCTAAAAATAATGAAACGCGCCACTGACAGTGGCGTGCTGCCATTCGTATATTTGAAATTTTATGTTTCTCACTCTTATTTTTAATAATATTAATTTAATAAAACTTATTATTATTAAAAACGGTCTAAATTGCAAGGTAACAAATCTCAAATCACTGACACTCTTTTCTATTGGTGATGTCAGTTGTTTTTGGTGGCTTCTACCATGGAATGTTAAGGAGTGACCAATGATTCTTCTAACGACAGGAATATGATCGTTAATTTAGTATTTAATGTTCGACAAACTATGCGGGAAATAAAAATTTCTGTATTTCGAGTCTTTATTTCATGAAATTATTTTTTTTCATTGACCTTTCAGTTTCTTAATTGTGAAGTTCTTAATTTTATATAGTTTAAAAACACCAGATTTTTCACAGAAGGCACTGAATCAGGAAATTTCTCTCGTAAAGTTGTATTTTACTTGGTTTTTGTGCAATATTCACAATTTGTAGATGTTGTAATGCACAAGTTTGAACTGGAATGTATCTGGATACCATGATTTGGTTGTGTTACACTTTTTTCAGAGAAGACACCTGAAATTTAGACTTATAGCTTTAATTATTTATTTCTTTTCGTCGAGATCTTAATTTGAAAAAAAAAGAAAGAAATGTCATTTGTACTTTCACTGTAATATCCGATTGATTGAGATGTCCATATTCAAGGAACGACTTGTTAACTTGTTATCCATAACATGCTGCAAAAAAAAATGGTAGCTCTGGGACCAATCAGAATTTTGCTTTGCAAAGGACTTTTTGTTCTTAAGATTTTTCCCAAACAAAGAAGGGGAAAAAAAGGAGGGCGATGAGAATAAATAAAATGACACAAATAAAGAACAAATTAAATTCTTTGTTAAAAACACATCTTCTTACCGAGCAGTAGAAACCGAAATTGAATTCATTGTAATATTTTTTTTTCTTAGTTCATTGAAGTGATCGAACGCACTGCTGGTTTTACATGTATTCCAAGCATCTGCAAGCTTTTATACTTTATTAATGGATAACTTTGTATAGATGTTTGATTAATGATTAATTATAAGTGAGAATTTTTTTTTTAATAAAGTGGTTATACCACCTGTTTCATAATCGAAACAAAAGTTTGATTGAGTACCACACCCTGGTACTCTAGGGTCAAGATAAAAGTTTAAAACTAAATGTCTTAACAGTTATTATAAAAACTGCGAGTAGTAAAATGAAAGTATCAGTTTCTAATAAAATTGCATCACTGACTAAAACATTTAGAAGTCTACTTATAGAATTTGATACTAAGTAACATTCTCCTCAAACTTAAACGGATGTTACGTTTAATTTTCAATTTTTCATACCCTGCTGCACAAATAAGACACAAAAGAACATAACATCCAGAACAGTCAGAAACAAAGAGGAGAGGGGCTGAATTTAGTTAGATCATTCTCTTCCAAACTCATCCTCTTCCTCTATTAACATTATATTTAAAGGGTCTTGATTGAGCTGCATTGGCAATAAATTGACATTGTGAGGGATAATTTTATAGATAACATCTAAATTTTCTTTATAGCTAAATTGACTCCAGAATCTAATTAAAGATATTATCATTCCACCCAAAGTTCTCAAACTTTTGGAATTACCTCCTTCAAAGGTAATTCTATTTCTTTCATTCCAAATTACCCATAGTACAGCTCCCCTTAATAATTCACATAAATTACTATCTTTGAAAGGAATACAGTAATCAATATCCCATAATTCTTTTATTGAGATACAATGATCATGAAATCTAAAATTATTATGATGTGATATCCAATTCCATAAACATGAAGCAACAGTACATTATATAAAAAGATGCTCAGCTGATTCGATATTATTACAGAAAATACATCTTGTGTTACCAGTCCATCCTCTTTTCAACAGATTATCTTTAGTTAATATCCTATTCTTTTGTACCAACCTGAGGAAAATTTTGATTTTTAGTGGTAATTTAGCTGACCGTGTCTGTTTATACGGAAAATCATTTACTCCTCTATATTCTAACCATTCATAACATGATTTTGTTGAAAAAAAACTCATTTGATTTCCATCTCCAGATTATTTGGTCCTGATTTTGAGTTAATATTATATTGGAAAGTGTTTGATATAAGTTATGAAGCTGAGCACTAAGAGTAGAATTTAGAGTTCTTATAAAAGAGATATAAAATCTATTGGTTCCTATCACATAAGCTACAGTTGTATCCTTATTAGCTGTTAAATCATATAGTAAAGGGTACTGTGTTCTTAATGAACATTCATTTAACCATCTATCTTCCCAGAATAATGTATTATTACCATTATCAACATGTTTATTAATGCTAATTTTCAATATATGTAATTCATTGTTAACCTCTTTCCAAAATGTTGAAACATTGCTTAAGGATCTTCTACTATTATATCTTGCCTGAATTATTTGTTTCCATAAACCTGTTTCAGATGTATTATGAAATCTCCAAAGCCATTTACAAAGAAGTGCTTGATTCATAGTTTTAAGATTGAGTATACCTAATCCACCTTGGTTTTTACTAGTACAGATGGTTTTCCATGAGACTAAATAATATTCTTTTTTCCTAAATGAACTTCCACCAAACCAAAGAAATATTTTACTTAATTGTTCAAGTCTTGTCCTGACTTTAACTGGTAATCTAAATATAAACATCCAATAAATTGGAATTGCTCATAATACAGATTTTATAAGTGTAAGTCTTCCTCCTAAGGAGAGAAGTGTACCTTTCTAGTGAGATAATTATTTGTCAACTTTATTGATTAAAAAATCTCAATCATGAAATTTTAGCTTTTTCCAATGCAGAGGTGTTCCTAGGTATGTTATTGGGAATGTACATACTTTACAGCCTAAAATATTTGCATATTATTGTCCCTCTTAAGTAGAAATATTTAATGGTATTAACTCACTCTTTGTAAAGTTTATTGTCAATCCTGACATATTCTCAAATCCTTGTAATAATAATTTAAGTGCATCTATCATTTTAATATCTGCCTTTAAAAAGATTAGTGTGTCATCAGCAAAATTTAAATTAATAATACTACTGCCATTAAAGTTGCCTAATCCTTCTAGATAGCCTAATTCTTTCCCTTTGAATAGAATTTTAGATAAAGTATCAGCTACAATGTTAAATAAGAAAGGAGATAATGGATCACCTTGTTTTAATCTTTTTTGCATTTAAAATATGGTGTAGGAGTTCCATTAATATTAATGCATATTTGATTGCTTGTTAATAAATCATTAATCCATTTTATCCATTTATTCCCAAAACCCCTAGCTCTAAGAGTTTCATTTAAAAAATCTCAATTAACTTTATCAAAAGCTTTCTCAAAATCAATTTTAAAAAGTATACCTTTTGTTTTATTTTTCCTAACTTGGAACAATATTTCTTGTGCACTAATGATATTGTCAAAAATACTTCTTCCTTTAATAAATGTTGTTTGAGAATGATCTATAAGATGTTCCATGATTGGTGTTAATCTATTAGCTAATATCTTGTATATAACCTTACATTTACAATTAATTAAACTGATTGGTCTATATTGTTGTATATTATTAGCATCAGAAGTTTTTGGGATAAGAGTAATTATTGTGTGGTTAATTTTTGACAACTCTAGTGAATGATTTTCAAATGCTTTGATTATATGAAATAAATCAGTATTGATTGTTCCCCAAAAGGTTTGGTAAAAAGAGAAAGTTATACCATCAGGTCCAATTATAAGTGAGAATTAAAAAACAATTTTTTATATGGGCATCCCGCTTGACTCAATCTTTGAGCTTTGAAAATTTATAAGCACCAAACTACGTACTAATAACTAAAAGCAATTATACATAAGAATTAGTCTTTGATCTAGTGACAAAATATAACATTCTCTGTTTGAGAGATCGTAATTGCGAAACTCAGATAAAGATTTTTATAGATAATTATGAAATTTGAGAGTTTAACTCTCATCTTTCTCATAAAAAAGTAATTATACATGTTTTGTATAATGCACAACAAAACACTTAAACGTTGAAACAGTAAAAAAATAAATAAATGAGAAATATCATTAGTTCATTACCAAAATTTACGTACTTAGTTACTTAATAACTGTGATAATCAAAATAATAATAAACTAATTTGTCATTTCAAGCCTCGTTGCATAAACCAGTAACTCAAGTCAGACCAACGAGGAGTTGCACTTGGTCTGGTTTATTGAATGTCCCCAGTCCAACCAGAGCTTAGTTGTCATTTTATAGAAGAGACATTGTGATAGCTAGAAAATAAATGGACAATGTTTATGATTTACTTTTGAATTTGTAAAAGGAGATGAATGAAATGGAATGCTTAGTTTTACACATAGCACCCCGATTCAATTGAATTGGCAAACTGCACAAGTAAAAAAGGGGAAGCCGAAAAATAAAGAAACATCGATATCCATTTTTTTTCAAATGCCTCTCAAATGAAAGAGTGAGAAGCTCGAAAGTGCACAAGAGAGAGAGAGAAAAACAAAGAGGAAATCAATGAAAAAAGGGGAAGCCGAAAAATACTGCAAAATGGGTTTTATTTCAAAGAGAAAATTAGACTCCTCGCTCTCATAGTCTTCGACACATTTTTCCAGATTTATTTACCTACGTATCAGTCTTAAACCTTGTCGGAGTGAAGGAAGGAGGTGGTTTTTTTTGCCTCCTCTGGGACGGGAAGCGTGCAACACGAAGAAAAAGATCCCTAACTCAGCATGCATCCTTTGGTTTCGTTTGTTTCCTTTGTGGAGCGAATCATGCTTGAAAATATGTTCTCAAGAAGGGAGATGAAATGTTCTTTCCTCCTTTTTTCCTCATAATTGCAAAATTGCATCTCTTTCTACGTTTAACCAAGCTAAACGAATTCAAGTGAAACCTCAGAAATCAGAATTACAGCTATCGCTTTTACATAGATGTCAGAGCTCAATCTATCTCCTCATCAGCGCTTCGCTTTTTTTCCTTTCTACGCCTTCTTAATGTTCATGTTCTCATTCCCATTCCTACAGGTGTACCCTCTCGGTCTCTGTTAAACCACAAAATTTAATTAATTAGTAATGAAAATTAAGATAATAATTAGAATGATTTATGTAATTAACATTAATTTAAATCAATAATTTAGGGAATATTTATATATGATTAGGAAAATAGAAACTTTAAATTTGAAACATATATGTATATATATATATATATATATCAATCGAATTTGGAATCTAAATTAATTGAATAGATGTGAAAAAAAGGATCAGATATTAATTATCAAATAACAAAACAAACCAATAAACAAAACATCGGAAATAATGAATTCAGGATCATGTTTTAATTTAAGAATACAATATGTTTAATGAGATAAGATTTAATAATTAAATTTAACTCAAGAGTGAATTAATTTGTCAATTTTATTAGAATAATTAGTTTTTAAGATGCAAATGATCTCACAAATTCTGTCACAGAAAATCCAAAACGGATCCACTCTTTTCTTTTTTATCTCTGCCCATTTCCTCTTCCCGTGACTCTGTCAACCCATTCCCCTCTTTCCTTTTTTCTTTTCTTCTGTCGCTGGGCGACAACCCCCCCCCCTTTTCTTTTCATTTTTTCCCACCGTCTTACCTCCTCTCTCGCTCGGTCTCTTCACCTTGAGTCTCCCTCTTTTCTCTCACTCCACCGAAGTCCCCCTCCTCTCCATTTTCTTTCTTCTCCCTGGCGACACAGAGACGAAACAATCCCCTTCTTGATTTCTCCGCTCTCACCTCCCTCACCCAATCTGTCGCACAACCATTGCTCCGACTCACACAGCACTGTCGACGCCACCTTCCCTCTTCGGGTGCGAGCTGCAGCAACGTCCCTCACCGCCCTTGTAAGTCGATGGCTACACGCTGGTTTGAGATTCGACGCAGCCCCGAAAACTCAACCCTAGGTTGCGCCGGCTGAGCCACCCCCACTGTGCTTTCCCCCTTTTCTGGTAACCCCTTTCCTCTTCTCTCTTCCGGCCGTGTGGGCCGTATGCCGGGCTGAGCCCTTGTCTTTGCGTTGATTGGCTGTTATTGTGCTTGATCTAATTTCTGTGTGTGCTTTGGTACACTAGTACCATTCGGTACCAGTGAGGCGAAGTCTTGATTCTGTGTCTTTGTTTCACTCTTTTGTGCCTTGCGTCGGCTGAGCCATGCCTCATGTTAATTTATTTGTTCCATGCGGCACTTGATGTTCTGCCTTATACTAGTTTTGTTGTCACTGGTACCGACTTTGGTACCAGTCTTTGCAATTCATGTGTGTGGTTTGCTTGACATACTAATCCTGCCTATGTGGGTTGTTTAACTGTTGGACCAGCGTTAGAGTTGTGATGATTAATGACCTTGCTAAATGTTATCTTTGTTCCACTACCATGTTACTATCTTGTGTGGTTTCACTGATTGGATTCCTTACTGTCTGTGGAGCCTTGGTACACTGGTACCGGCTGGTACCAGTGATGTGAGGCAACCACCCCTCTTACTACTGTATGCTTGCTTAACTGATGTTTAGGTTGGTTAGTTGTCCCTGGCTCTGCTACTGCTGCCTTGTTAGCTGGTTATACCAGCATACTGCACATTGGATTCCATGTGATATTTGGTTCTGGTAGGCTAGATCACTGCCTGAACTTTTCTGGTATTTCTTGTTTTTGCTGGTTCTGTGTACTTGGATTTTGTTGTTGTGACTCGGGTTTATCTGATCCATAATGGGCTTGTGCAAAAATTAGGGCTCGGACGGTATAAAGAATATCGGGCTGCTTTGTGGGTGTCCATTTCTTTGTCGTTCTAGTTCAGTGTTGGGCTTCTGAATTGTGGCTATTGGGTTGTGATTAATTGAGCCTAAACTTAATATTAAGGAAACTAGATTAAAATAGTAAAAGAGGACTAGACCCAAACTAAATATTATGGACTCATAGACAATTGGAAATTCTAATGGGCCGACTAATGGATTGTAATTAACAAAAAATTTAATTAGCTATAATAATTGATTAAGGCCCAATACTAAAAATTCTCAAGATAATTAAAAGTATTTAATTTAAAAATGTGACTAATTAATTGGAAGCCGCCCCGAAAGGTTTGGCGGTATCCATGGATAATAACGTAAACTTTAATAACCGGGGAATGATTATATTCCCTGACTGCCCCCGATTCGGGATATCGGTGCATTGGCACCAATGATTTGGTAGTGAGCGTATGATCCCGAACATTAAAACACCAACACATTAATAAAACAATAATAATTATCTTAAATTAGTTTACTTTCTTTTTATTTTTAATTTTTCCTTTTAAGTTTTCCTTTTTAAATTTATTTTATACTATTTTTTTTAATTTATGAAAATATAATGTTAAATATATATATACATAATAATAAAAGCAAAATTAATAAGAATAATAATTAGGATATAATGAATATATATTAGTATATATATATATATATATATATATAAAGATATATAAGTCAATTTCTCTATTTTTAGATTTAAAAGAATATTAGAAATAAAGAATATATATATATAAAACAATATATATTAATTAAATCTTTTATTTTTGAATAACCAAAAGAATATTAGAATTTAGTATTATATATAAGATATAATATATATTAATCAATTTCTCTACCTCTAAAATAAATAAAATAATATTAAAATATAATATTATATATAAAATATATATTAATCAATTTCTCCATTTTAATAATTGAATAACATTAATTAATATATATAAATACCCATTTAATCAATTTCTCTATATAATAATAGAATAATATTAATAAATATATAAATATATAAATATATATATATATATTAATCAATTTCTCTATTTCTAATAATTAATTAACCTAATTATAATTAAATTAGTTGAGTGATAATATTTAGCTAACTTAATTAATCTAAATAAATTAAGTTAACTACATTAATAAAAATAAATATAATTTTAAAACACGAACCTAAATAATAATAATTTTAATTGAGGGGTCCTGTATACCTTGACCTAACCAGACCAATGTGAATAGGATACTCGTCAATTTAATCTATTTTGACTTCATAGTTCTCGAATATTATCTTGACGAGCCGACCAACGACTACACTCAGATGAGACGGCTGACGAGATCGTGATGCGCCACCCAAGACTTAGCAATGTGACGTTACCGAGCTAACCAGATTATTCTCAGGTACAGTTTCCTGAGATTTGATTTCCTTTCTTCAGAATTAGGAAACCCAAACCGAAAATAAATGTTTTTAAAATAAATCTAAACTGCGGTATTTTCTGACCAAACATTATTTAGAGACCCGAATTGAACTGTCATATGCATTCAGTACTTGACCAGCATATTCGAGACATACCAGCATTTGCATGCCATATCATATCATACTGCATGTAAACAAGATAGGAATAGGACTCGGGAAATAGTCCCGAGATAGGACTAGGTTAGAATTAAATAAATAAAGTTATAGATTATAATTAGTAGATTAATATTATTAATATCATTAGTTATTAATTAAGTTAGACAATTAATCATGCAAAATGCATGGGAAAGTGCTGAGAGGCGGGCCGGGTGATCTCAGTCTGAGGTTGCCTTGTATAACCAGACCAACGGGTTATATTCCTTTGGTCTGTATATACACTGCGCACCTTTGCTTGTCGGTTATCCACCGACCCCGTCATTTGGCGGGTTCGGCCGTGCTAGAGTGTTTTTCTTTTGATCAATATTATATTTTTAATATTCTTAATATGATTAAGATTTTTAATCCAAATTTGAGCGATTAGGATACCATGTCTTTCAGTGTTTAGTGTGGGCGTCCATATCCGAGTCTGGATTCTACCCTATTTTGTTATTTTCTCGGGATGCGGTCCTCTGACCCTTAGTGGTACAGTGTAGGCTCCCATTTGTATCATCTATCATTTTGTCATTTCTCGGGATGCGGTCCTCTGACCCCTAGTTGGTACAGTGTAGGCTCCCCTTTGGGATGCGGTCCTCTGGCCCCAGGTTGGTACAGTGTAGGCTCCCATCTGTATTATATTTCATTTTATCATTATTTTCGGGATGCGGTCCTCCGACCCTTAGTTGGTACAGTGTAGGCTCCCATCTGTATTATATTTCATTTTGTCATTATTTTCGGGATGCGGTTCTCTGACCCTTAGTTGGTACAGTGTAGGCTCCCATTTGTGATAGTTTCCGATTTGTTATTTCCTGGGTAGTTATCTCATTTTGACGATATGGCAACTGAAGACATATTTATCCGTTTGTTTTTATTTTGTAAGGTGAATTATCATATTTAGCAGACCAGAGTACGTGCTTATGCACGCTCACTCTCCTAGGACGTTATCGCCTCGGGAGCCCGAATTGCCGTTTATGTGGCATTGGCGTCGCATAAACATAAAGTCCTAAGTTCGTAAGTTGGGTCGCTGGTGGCGCCCGCTTAGGCAAGGCCCAAGTTCGTAAGTTGGGACGCTGGTGGCGCCCGCTTGGGATAGATCTGGTGATTTACAAATCGGGATATTTATTTCGGGTGTTTGATTTACAAATCGGGATATTCATTGTATTTTAAATTTGGTATCGGTATTTGGGTCCAGTCTAGGAAAGAAGATCAAATCTTAAGGCTGGATCTAAATCCGTACTGAGTAATTTCTAAAATTACTCACGTTTCCACGGTGGTTGTGGGATCCAGGTTTACAGGTATGGGCTCGAGTTTTGATGAGAGTGCTAGGTGCAGTCCTGCGTGGTGACAGAGATGCTTCGCCGCTTCCGCATGTGAGCAGGGTAGTGGATTAGGATCTATCGGGTTTCGAGTTTTATTTCTTTCTTTTGGGTTTTTCTTTGAGAGATTTTGCTGCCCATTCCGATGGAGCTAGCCCCGCCGATGTCGGCGTTGTATTTCTCTTTGTTCATTCTGGACTGTATAGTCATGTATATTATATTATTATTATTTTATTTATTCTGTGATTTTTTTATTTTATTCATTAAGCCTTTCGTACGCACGTCTCGTCGTGCGTACGTGGCTGGATTTAGCACCCTAATCCGTTCAATTTATTTCTGGGGTGTGACAGTCTCTCCCATGTACTATCCCATAATATCCCTTCATTTTTTTCTCAATTTCAAAATGAGATGCAATTTTTTTTATGCTCAGTTTTCAGGGTGTCCAAGTCATAATCATAATAATAATAAATCATAATATAATATAATACAATATAATCAAATAATAATCGTTATTCTGATGAAATCTAATATGTTATACCATCTATAACTTGATATACCGAATTAACACTTTTATGTATTCTTCTACTTAGTCTAAAATTGTTTTGGCAAATTAATTCATCGAAATAGTTATTCTATTATAATTTTTGTTTTACCATGCCAAACAAACCTAAAGATTTAGGTAGAATATGTGTAAAAAGCTCTATATAGAGCTTGGAGCCCAGCTACCTGTATTAGTAAATCTTCCATCAAAATGGAAAGTGAAGTTGTGCAATTGTTCTAACTGACAAAAGATATTTTTTGGTCACGTAATAAATGACCTTTTCGTCAATCTGTATGCTGGCATATTTATAATTAGATGTCTTCTGGATGTAATACTGCATAAATTAGAAAGAGTTAGGATATAATGCTATGCGTAGATAATAATTAAATTTGCTACGGACTCAAAAATATATTTAAATCATCTTCAAATTTTGATATATGGGTCTCAATAAATTATTTATATTAAAATATGATGAGATGTAAAAAAAAAATAATTTTATAAGTATTAGTTTTGAATTTTTAAAAATGACTTAAAAATATTAATTATTATTATTCAATCATCTTTAAAAAAATCCAAAACTAATACTTAGAAAATTCTAAAATATTTTTTTTAAATCTAATCATATTTTGATATAAATAATTTATTGAGATAAATCAAGATTTGAAAATAATTTATCTATATTTTTCAAATCCGTAGCAAATTTAATTATTAACTACCCGCAACATATCCTAACTCAACTAGAAAATATGTTCCAATTTTGTTAAACTTATCCTCTGCCTCTAACTTCATTCCACGGACGTCATTTCCACACTTTCACACGAAATAATAAACAAATGATCTCGCATTCTATATCAGTCAACTAATTATTTTAGTAAGCATGCATTTAAATGGAACTGTCCCGCTTAGTCACTCAGCATTTCAACCTTCGTCTATGGGGCCCGAGGTCACCAGAACGGTATAAGGCTTTACTCGGAAAACCACGGGTGAGAAAGTTCAACAGCAGTCAGCACGATTTTTCAAAAATCTTTGGGATACACGCTCTCCCCCGACGTGGCCAGCACGAGGCCGGGGCGCACCGCAGCCCGGACCCCCGCCCACCACCCGCACGTGGCCGGGGCGCACCGCAGCCCTGACCCCCGCCCCCCACCCGCACGTGGCCGGGCGCACCGCAGCCCGGACCCCCGCCCCCACCCCGAGGTCGGGCGCACCGCAGCCCGGACCCCCGCCCCCACCCCGAGGCCGGGCGCACCGCTGCCCGGACCCCGCCCCACACCCGCACGAGGCCGGACGCCGCTGCCCGGACCACGCACCCCCACACCGGCACGAGGCCGGGCGCACCGCAGCCCCGACCCCCGCCCCCCACCCTCACGAGGCCGGGCGCACCGCAGCCCGGACCCCCGCCCCCCACCCGCACGAGGCCGGGCGCACCGCAGCCCGGCCACCGCAACCCCCACCCCTAAAAAAATTTATAACATTTACTCTGCCACAAGGGCTGATGGTAGCCCAGGCTCCTCTCATGGACAATGGAGGGACCGAGCTGTCCAGACAAGTGAAGTCTCTGCATACCCCCCATCCTCTTTTATAAGGCTCCCAAGCGCATCCTCTCTGCATATTGGACGCTGTGGGACTAACGAGGCGGTAGTACATCCATGGATGTGAACCGGTCGAGCGCTCGTGAATAGATCTTAGACTAGAGAATCTCTCTTTTGCCTTATCGCTACCACAAGTTACGGTGTGCTGCTTTTGTTCAAGTTTGACACCTAGCTGCTTAATCATCTTTGTTTAAATCAACCTGTTCGTTGTTGTTAATTTTGTCGAGGTATTTGATTTCTTCATTATTTTCATATCGTAAGATCTCTTTTGTTGTTGTGTGTTTACAAGCGCTTGGATGCTTTATATTCACTATTCACTGAGAGTCATCTTTAGAGAAAATTTAAAAAACAAGGAACCTTATTATCTAATTTCCTTCTGAAACTTTTGAAAAGATTTTAGGAACAAAACTATGTGATGTTCTTCTGTGACAATGGTGGTGATATAATTTCTGTTTATTTTCCTATCCTTTGTGCATAGTTGCCGTTCTTCTGACATATTGGTGCTTGTTGTTGTCATCGTAGGAAATGAAAAAAATTTGTGTGACAATTGTCTGTACAAAAATTATCGGTGCTATGCTTGTGGAATATTGGGTTCATCTGGAATGTCTGATGATCGGGAGGTAACATTCTTTTCTCAAACACAACTCTATTATGTTGCTAATAAATAGTGCATCATTCAGTATTTTGAAAATTGAATGAGTTGTATTGCCTTATAAAAGCTGCCGCATGTTTTTAACAAGTAGGAATTTGTTTGGGTTACCTTACAGGTTTCCTCTCTTCAATGAAGAAATCCAGAGGGTATATGCATCTTCAAATTCAACAATTTAGATTTAACAAAACTTTACTAACTGAGCAGTAATTAGTGCCGACTGCATGTCTCTGTGTCAATGGAGACAGCCTGCACTTTTGCTCCCTTTTTGGATTAATGTGGGAAATTTTTTGAAGAATGAGCACTCTGAATAGAGTAGTATTCTATTCTGGAGGATATGGATTCATTACTGCCACCATTGCTCGTGATAGGAAGGTTATTTTAGCTTAAATATTTTAGGGCATTTTAGCTTAAACTTTTTTTCGATAAAACTTTCAAAATAGAAAAGACTAAGCTGAAGCCAGGTTTCAACTGGATGAACCCGGTCGTAACTGTTAAGAACAAAATTAAATAACCCGAGAATACAAGAAGAGCAACATACCAGATCATATTAGAACTGCACGTTCTATAAAAGCAACAATGTTTGTGAATGACCACAAATTAGTAACACACATCAAGTTCAAAACATGATAAGAGTTTCCTCAGAGATTGACAATACAATCCATGTCGCTTTCATCATAATTAGACAATGACAAAAAGAAAGAAAAAAACTTTGGCGCCAAAAGCAACAAAGTAAATGGAAGATGTGAAAGGCAGTAGAAGCATCAACCCTCAAGAACTCCCAGTATGTCATCATCCCGGAACAAGTGAAACCTGAAAGGACAAAATTATGAGATTTCCCATATGACTTCATTCTTAAATATTAATGAGATTTATCACACGACTTCAATATTAATTTTTATATTAAAATGACTAGGCACTTAAAAATAAAAGCACAGCAAGAAATTGGCATTTAATTTTCTTTGATTAATTCTGCATCACTCAAATGAAATTATTTCAAACTGTGGAAATCATCCAAATAACTAATCTGTAAATCATTAACAAAATGGTTACAACTGAAAACCAATTACTCTTTCTAGGAAAAAAAAAGAAAAGAAATGAGGGGGGGGGGGGGGGGCATACACTTTGTCACCCAGCTTGACCTCAGTGCCTCCATATTCCGGCAAAAGAACCTCATCTCCTTCTTTGAAGGAAACAGGAACCACATTCCCATTCTTATC
The DNA here is from genome assembly GCA_964058805.1 of Schoenoplectus triqueter. Classification (NCBI taxonomy): domain Eukaryota; kingdom Viridiplantae; phylum Streptophyta; class Magnoliopsida; order Poales; family Cyperaceae; genus Schoenoplectus; species Schoenoplectus triqueter. The sequence continues at coordinate 21,520 of CAXKVV010001337.1, forward strand.
ACGGTCGCCAGGGCCCACTGCTATTACTTTTGCAGAGTTCAGCTGTGAAGAGAAACAAAAACACGATGCAAATTTAAATAAGATGATTCATGACATCAAAATAAATCATGTTTGCAAATCAGTACCAAATATAGGACTCTCTTAAAAAGATACAGCATTTCTTATATTTGCACCTAATACCAATAATTTTAAGTTCATATTATTAATATTCAGTGGTCAAACTGCCCATGCAAAAAGGGTAAGTTTCCAAAACTCTTTTTAAAAACTTTGAATATCACAAATTCATCTATTAATCAGCATTTTTTTTAGATTTTACCCCAACATAAGGGCGTTTGATTGAGGCGGAGATAACCAGGGGATAAAATCATCCCCGCCTCTCACAGGTACTAATATTATTCCCTAGTTATCTCCAATTCATAGCTCCCAAACAGAGCCAAAAGGAAGATCGCTTGTTAAAAAGTAATATTTTTTCAACAACTTGATGAGGTGCACACCATGAATCAGCAGGGCAATGTTGAGTCTGTCTTGCAAATTTTCAAAGGTTGTGTATCATTCATGAACAAAGTAATTAATACAGAGTATAATTCGCAGCAAAGCTCGTGGAAGTGGAAGTTACTCCCTCATCGCATAAGTAATAAAAATGCTCTAATACTGTGAGCTTGATCCCATATACACAATCAGCCATATAAATTATCAGGGTAATAACAGTAAATAATACGCATCAGTACAACTGATTGCACCTTTTCACTTACTAACCAAGTGTGGAATTCAAAATGCGAACAGTGCACTAAAGACCAGCCAACAATTCTACAAACAAGATTATGCTCCATGTTAAACAAGGAATAAGTTCAACTTCCACTGACAGAAGAGACAGTGGAAATTATAAATAAGTACCTTAGCGGTCTTCTCAGGGAGAAGGATACCAGCAGTGGTCTTGGATGGAGGCACGATCTTCTCCACCAACACGCGATTCAAGGCTGGGATCAATCGCTTCGCCATTTCCGACTGAAGAAAAGATTTCGCTAAGGTTTGCGGCTGTCTAAAACTGCCAGAGAGCAACTGATCTTAGGGTTTATGGAGTCGACGGCGAGGAGAGAGGTTTAATGGTTTATTGAGGCTAGAAGATGCGAAAGGGATGTTCGAGAAGGTTCTAGCACAGACAATGAATTGGGTTTATCTTGGGCTTAAAAGAGCCCATGAGATGTCTCAGGCGAAGTCAAGCACACAAGGTCGGTGTTTTTACATGTAAGATTAAAGGCGAATCTAGGCCTAATTTTTTCTAGAGAATTGTATTCATTATCTGTATATTTTTATATCATTAAATATAAATATTTTTAAAAAATATATACTTTCTAACTCAATTTTTTAATATATATTTTTTAAAAGTATTTATACATTACATTGTGTATAAATAAGGTATAAAATTTTGATTTTAAGAACATTTTTTTTCTAATATAAGAAAAGATTAATGGTGCTGTTCGGCAAGGGAGGATTAAGCTTTCTTAGACTTTCTCAGGGTTCGTTTGGCAAATTAAGGAATAATTTTAGAATAGTGGTAATTTTGAAAGAGAGAGAGAATAGTATCTTTTTAGAAGAGTGGTAGAAGAGTGATATTCTTGACTATTCGGAGGAGTTAAAATATTATTTGGCAGTTGTTAATCAGAATAGTTAAAATATGAATAATTATGATACTAACACAACAAGGAACTGTCACACCCCGACTGATCAGGCATGACATATCCCACCACGAATACACAATCATATGTATTCGTAAGGCTATTTACTAGGCATATCTAAGCAAAAACAGATAATATAACACCATAATACTGTATCAGTTGTAATATGTACTTAACACACAATTATATATATCTAACACAAGAACAAGAAAATTTCAAACAAGTAGTCATAACCGTCCATATACGGTAAGGTTGTGAAATCCCAGAATATTCACAAATATTACAACAAAATATGGGTTTAACCAACCGGGATCCAAAATAACACACTGATACAGTATTATAATATACACAAATAGAAAAGGCCTACACGTTGCTTGACCCGTGTCGCGGTTTGATCCCAAAACCTGTAAAAAATATTTAAAACCACGTAGTGAGAAATAAAATTTCTCAATGCAATATTTAGTTTCAGTATCGGATTTACAAGAAATCACGTATCTGAAATTAAATACTCACAAATGCATATGCAATTAATAATATAATCAATTGAATATCAATAACAGACATACAACAAAAAATATATATAGTCTCTATTTTATCTAGTATATATTGGTACCATTTTTTTCTCTGGTTTTTCAAGTCTGGATCATATCACAACAGATAGCAAGATTTATCAATTCATTTTGGCCAAATAACAGAATAACAAGTCAGTTGACCCGGCAGCATGCCTAAGTCCAGAAAAAGTAATATAACCCCCTTTCCCAACCGGTATTGGGCACAAAAGGGGACAGTTTCAAGATACACATAGTGAACCTGTTTTTCGAAGTCAGGTTGCAACCATCGGCCTCCAATATATTACTTTTACAGAATTCCAGTGATCAGATACACAAATTCCTTTCAGAAATTCAATAATGGAGAACAATCTATATGGTTTACCAGTCGAAATGAAAATCATTCCATGCAATTTAATAAATAAAAATCAATGCAAATGCCATAAACAAAAGATACAATTCAATTGAATTTCAAAATGCAATAACGAAGTATATAATTTCAGAAAAGAAATTCTCTGTAATGCCGAAAAAGAAACTATGCACCTGTATGTTCTCACTCACGGTATAACTAGTCGTTGGACTTACAATTTACTTTATAATTATTCTTGCTAATAAGTTAATGAATTTAGAAGAGACTGAGTGTCTCACCGTACAACATTAATTTGTTAAGCTAGTGTAAATCGTTATTCAGATTAGGATGATAACTAATTATTAAAATATAATTATACAAAGTTAACTTATAATAGGTCATGTGTCATGTACATTAGGTTGATACTGATGACTAAAATATAAAAATTCTGAAACATTAACCATCCTTGACCAATTGTCAATGAACAAAGTGATTTAACCATTAAGCAAAATAAATAATTAATGAAACTAACAACCATGGTACCCAAAACACACTACCAGAAAAAATTGATTTAGAACCGCCTATTTAGAACCGTTTTTTTAAAAAACGGGTGTTAAAAGGTGACAGTGGCATATTTGTAAATTTTATTAAAATTATTAGAACCGGTTTTGTATAACAACCGGTTACAAATTTTTTTATTAAAACCGGTTTTATAATAACCGGTTCTATTTGATTTAATTAAAACCGGTTTTAACAAAATCGGTTCTAAAATTTTTGTTTTAGAACCGGTTTTATAAAAACCGGTTCTAATTTATAAAATTGAATTAGAACCATTTTTTATAAAAACCGGTTCTAATTCAATTTTATGAATTAGAACCGCTTTTTAATAAAAATCGGTTCTAATTAATATGAATTAGAACCGTTTTTTAATAAAAACCGGCTCTAAAGAAATTATTTGCATCAACCAATAGAATTTTAGTTTTTTGCTCCCACAGATTGCTATGTTTTTCAATCTAACCGTTGGTTCATGCTTATCTGACGATCTAAAAACCAAAAATTAAAAATCTATATCCCACGGATTATCACTCTTCATCCTCCTATTTCATATATAAAAGAGATATTGAGAGAGAGAAAGAGAAAGAGCAAAGGTCATCTTGAAGAAAGAAAAAAGAAAGGGAAAGAGAAAGAAGGATTTGAAGCTCGTCTTGAAGCTCAAAAATGGATTTGATGTTTATTTGAAGTTTTTAGTTTAGTTTTTTTATTTTTTCTTAAGAAATTGTAAAGATGGAAAATTTGTCAGATTTTCTTTAATATGTAAATTATATATAATTTTTTTATTAATGAAATATACTTTATTAGTTAATGATAAAATTAAATTATTTAATCAAAATTTAAAGAAATCGGAACTAGAGAATATTAAGAAAAAAACTATTTTTTAGTAAATAGTACCATCATAAAATATTAAGAAACAAAGTTTCCAAGATAATAATGTATTATCCAGGCAGTGTAGTGGAGATATTTGAGAGAAATTGACGAACTCAAATTATTTGACTTTCTTCCTGGGGCACGTTGCAATATTCAATGTGTACAATTCAACTTCTTTTTGTCGAGTTTAGAATCACTTATTTGAAATAACCGGTTCTAAATGTTAGAATTTAGAATCGGTTATTTGAAATAATCGGCTTTAAATACCCCATTTAGCACCTCCTCTTAGCGCCGGTTTTTAAAACATTTAGCACCGCATAGTTTTAGAACCGGTTGTATAACCGGTGCTAAATCCTTTATATAACCGCACTCTTCTACTTAGTCTAAAATTCGTTTGGCAAATTAATTTGTCGAAATAGCAATTCTATTTCAATTTTTGTTATTTCATTGAGTGCCAAACATATCCTTAATTCTTACTTCTTACACTTCTTTAGTATTTTAAGTCTGTCAA
>CAXKVV010001338.1:0-34727 GCA_964058805.1 Schoenoplectus triqueter
AAGGAACTGGGTCAATGTGCTAAGTGTTGTTCCCATGTTAGTCAGACAGTTGGAAGGTACTATCAACTATGTTTATTTTTGACAGAAGTTTCTCTATTTCCCTTGTTATGGATTCTTACGTTATCGGTACAACTTTTTATTGCATGTTGTATTGTTTAGGGACATTGCAGAAATTGAGAAAGAGAAGAAACAACTTGAGGAGGTTGGTTTGCTGTTGTCTTTATACTAATGTGTAAACTCATATTTATTGCGAATTACCTTTGTAGTCATGCCCTGGCTTTCATGTAATCTTTATATAAAAGCTCTGTGTGATTTCAGTAATTTGGCATCTAGATAATATATGGAAGAAGTGGTTTGTTGCTATCTTCTTATGTTTTGTGCCAAATTTGGCTTCTCAAGGAACTTTATTGGGTAATTTTTTTCTTCTTTGTACAGGCCATTCAAAACGCGAGGGAAAGGGAAAGAAGAACTCTTCTTCGTGCGGTGAGCACCTTCTTATTTTATGCTTTTCCAGGGTGATTTTTTGTTGTTTTTATTATTTTTGTTACAATTGCAAGCTTGCCCTGCACTTTGTAAGCTATTATGAATCCTATTACATTATCAAATCTGCTTCAGATCATATCTGCATTATGTTTCTTGTGTTCAATTGGATGGTCATGCCACATTATAGCATCTTGCAAATTGCTGCTATTAGAGAAAGCTGACAATGAAGTCACCAAATAGCATTTCCTTGATTGTATTATTACTGATCTAGCAAATTCAAGAGTAATTTTGCAATCTCAAATCGTTATGAGTTATAGGTTTCAAGTGTTTTCTTTGTTTCACGAAAATCCGATGACCCTCTTCAAATTTTACTCCTTTGGTCGTCCAATAGTACCAGTAACAACATCATTTCATACGAAACAGTGATATAAATCAATAATGCAGTTTATGGAATAAAAATAACTTTGACTATTCCAGTATCATTTTTTTTTCTGAATTATACTATTGCCTTTTGCACTTCTGTTCTGATTTGCACACCAGTAAATGCCTACCGTCAACTCAGTTAGAAAATAGATATAAACGATACATCTTATTTAGCAGATGAATAAAGGGAAGGCCGAGGCTGGATCATCAGTGCCTAAAATAGCAGATAGGAGCAGAGAAGGTGACATATTTCCTGCAACCTCGGTTGATGAGTATGCTAAAACAGCTAGAGATGATGAAGATGATGTTTCTGATGATGATATAGAGTACAACTAGTAAAACTATTCTTTATGTTAGTCATAAGTACTGTCTTCTCTGATCTTGAATCTTATGTTATAGCAACTTCACATTTTTTTCCCAACAATTTACTTTGGAGAGGCAAGTGTTACAATTACTAAAGAGGATGTTTTTGTATGAAACTTGACACCTTCCGTAAAAGATAGCCTACTGTCATGTTGGCTGCCATTTGACTTCTTGATCTCATGCTTTCACACCACATGCATCTTGTTCTATAATCTATATATTACATGAAGAAAAGAAAGCTTGATCGGATTTCCTTTATGTTGGCATGTGATGGTTGACTTGTATTGTTATCTTAGGTTTTGCTAATTTCAATGATTAATCATCGTATGGATTTAGTTTGGTGTCTTAATTAATACTTAAAGAGAGATTAAAGGATCCTATAGGAGTATCCTTTAAGCGTTTACATGTTTTGTTTATCTGCTTATGTTTGACCTATAATGGTTGAGACGTAGAGTTGGGAATTGGTATTGTATTGACCGACCAAGTTGTAATTAGTAATTGCACATGAAATAATTTTTCTTTTGATGTGAGCAGATGTAGAATTGAAGCTCAAATCATATGAACCAAACCTCAGAAAAGAAGATAAATTTAAGCGGCTCATTAGGTAAGGAGCTGGACTGAGTGAGGATATGGACCAAGCTAAGTTGTTATCCAATTTGGGCCATCGAAAAAAATATGGTTGTCGTTAGAGATGGAAATTGAACGGGTTGGTTAGATTAGTTTGACTTTTTAGAAGAATTAGATCAGATTATAATTGATTTAATTTATATATTGATTTTTTTTATATTTTAGATTGATTTCGATTAGATTGCATGTTATTTGATTTTTGGATCAGATCAGGTCGAGTTAATTTGATTTTTTTTAAATAAATATTATGTCGGATTAGGTTTGGATTCGGACGAGTTTCTCAAGCCGGATCAGATTCAGATCCGAAAGAATCAGACGGATTTCTCAGTCGGATATGGTTTTGCCACCCTAGTAGTAGTTGTTGTAATTAGTATTATTAAAATAATAGTTATATCAATAGGAAGGTAGATTAATTCATAATAATAGTTATATCAATACGAAAGTAGATAAATGAAGTACAATATTTAAATTGATTGATGTTCACAACGGAGACCAACCATATTAGGTTTTGAATTGCGACTTAATACCGCAAAGTTGCCATATTCTGATATTCATCACCAACAATCGTAAAAAATATATTATTATATATATTTGACTTTGTATGCAAAATTTCCTGTGTTCGTCTATGAATCCGGTCACGTGTTGTGTGAATTTTATGCTGCCAAGTAGGGCGTATAATTGTATTGTATCAGATGATAGTTAGCATGCTTCATTAGTTGGATTCATGTCAACATTCTAGCATCTCTTTTATCAATAAGCTTTTTAGCAATAAGATTAAAATAATTACAAAACTCAAGTTAATCTAAAAGTTCCATAAATTTGAAAAAAATCTGTCCGTGCCCTCAGTTGGGTATGACAGATTATAATGTGAAAACAATATTTGAATTTAATTAAATAATCTTTTGTGTGCTTCATAATATTAAAACGTTTTATGTGATATTAGAATAAAAACTAATACATTAATAATATAATATCCATATCTATTTTTATGAAAAGCCGGAAAATAATTATTGGAAACAAAATGTTATTTTAGTTGTCAATAAAATAAAAACATCTCTGAACTCAATCTTTTATGATTTCTCTTGGCTTCTGGTGATATATAATTCGGATAAAGACTTTCTATATTTCAAATACCGCTTCCCACAACCACATTTTTTTATTTTGCAAATGTTGGAAAATTATGCAAGAGAACGGTACCTTAAACCTTGGATTAAAAGAAAATAAAGAGACGTAATTAAAGAGAAATAATTCGGATAATGACTTCCGGAAAAGCGCATAGCATGTATAGTCTTACAAAGAAAAGCTACCAGTAATTACTCAGTTTTCTGGTAGTAACCCACATGTTAAGACAACCCTTCTTTTAGGAGAAATATAGGCCTCAAGTAACGGCTAAAGTTCATGTTCTATTTATTGGTTTTGCTTGACATTCAAGCCTATATCTAACAAATAAATGAAAAAAGGATGAACATAAAGGAGTACCCATATTTACGTTTTTTTTTAATAATTTATAATTGACATTTAATATAGGAAATGTGAAGGTACATTTTACTGGGACACGGACAACTTTCTACATTAGCAAGGCTCCTCTCCTTTTTCTCGTTGAAGACTTGAAGTTGGTATTGAAAATTATTGAATTCTTGCACTGTAAGAAAGTATTTTTTGAGCCCAGCAGTCTTTTAAAAGAGAAAGAGCTATGATAGACTTGACCTTATTGCTCACATGTAGATGCCTTTTTCTCTTACTGTAGCTGACAGCTGTAATAATTTTGTGCTAATTCAATAAAGTAATATAGTTTTAGTGTTTTTTTAATTAAAATGGGAGTTTAAGCTATTAAACTTTTAAAAGTGACCCCATAATTCGAAGCTAATAATATTATAGTGTTAAGTATGTAATAGTTTATGTCTATAAAAACTAAAAACTGATGCGCTTCCCCTTACCCCTTTATATATGTTATATTAACTCATTCACGATTGCAAAATATATCCCAAATTGACAAAATCACATATGAATTTATCAAATTTTGCTATAATCAGAAAGAAGTGGTACCAAACGCGATATTTGTTCAAACAAAAAAGAAGTGCTGTTTTGTTATACACCAAAAAGATCCTTTAATTGAAACTACAAAAATATTTAAAAACAAAGGTAGATTACATTTTTCTTGGAGCCCTTGCAGGATATAGAATAATTCACTAGATTTGAGACTAAAATTATTTAAGAGTAAAATTTTTTATTCCAATAAAAAAATTTCAAATTTGTTTCTCAACTATTTTCTCTTTCAATTTTTCACTTTCAGCAATATTTATATTCTCAAATATAGTTCCTCGACTATTTTCTTTTTAAACTTTCTTTTTTCAATAATATTTTAATTTTTGACAAGTCTTTATATTCCACAATCAGATATAAACACCCTAGTAACTAAATATGAATACCTCATTGATTAGAACACCATCCATTTCAAATATGAATACTCATATTAGTATTTCACATTTTTCAAATAAAAGTGAACACATATGGTGTGGGACGCTCATCATTATTAAGAATGAATTTTAGTCTACTAGAAGTGTTCAACTATTTTCTCTTTCAATTTTTCACTTTCAGCAATATTTATATTCTCAAATATAGTTCCTCGACTATTTTCTTTTTAAACTTTCTTTTTTCAATAATATTTTAATTTTTGACAAGTCTTTATATTCCACAATCAGATATAAACACCCTAGTAACTAAATATGAATACCTCATTGATTAGAACACCATCCATTTCAAATATGAATACTCATATTAGTATTTCACATTTTTCAAATAAAAGTGAACACATATGGTGTGGGACGCTCATCATTATTAAGAATGAATTTTAGTCTACTAGAAGTGTTCACACATGTTATCATGGATGTTAATATCTATTATTATAAATATTTATATTGAAAATTCATAACTGCTGTGTGTTTAAAAATTAGAGGATTTTAGCACATATTTAATTTTAAAATATTATTTGATTAATTTATACGTGATTAATTAGTGATTAGGATGATCAGATAGATTATCATTATCTTCAAGAATAATTTTTCGTATTTCTATAATAAAAGATATTTATATCCCTATTGAGATGTGTTCATATATTATGTTTATATAATTAGAATTTTTATAAAAATACAATTAATAAATCCCATTATTTAAATATCTCAGTTACTGACTCCTCCCTATATATTTTAGACTACAAAAAAACAGTAAAATTCAAAAATTTGACTTGTGGTCTTCCGTTGAATTTATATGTATCTGCCACCGCCAAAAGGCTCAATAAGATCCGTCAATGTGGTTTTACAATTGATGGATTCAAGGACTATTTGCCATATATATAGATAGGTATAAAGTAAAAATAATGATATTGTTTTGGGTTGATATTTCATATTTTGATAATTCAAGTTATTAATTTAAGTTGCTCAATAATTTTTTAATGTCAAAATTTTATGAAATATTAAATTTAATATATTTTTTAATTTTTCTAATTATTTTTAAAATCAGTCCTCTTTAACATAAAAAATAGTTTTTTTCGGGACAGTTTTTAAAAATAATTTAAAAAATAGCTAAAAAACTCAAAAAATTATGAAATTTAATATCTCATAAAATTTTAATATAAAAAATTATTGAGTAATTTAAATTGATCATTTAAAACCTCAAAATATAAAATCATAATAATTTTTTACTTTGCAAATCATCATCACCTATCTATCTATATATATATATATATATATTAACCGTTGACAGTAATCACGGAAAAAGAAAATACAGTTCATATCAAATGTCCCACTTTTTTCATTCTTTCGGATAGAAAATAATTACAAACCAAAAGGAAATCGAACATGACACTTTCCCATCCTTTTCCCGCGCTATATATCAGGCTATCAAACGCCTAAACACTTCCTATCACCTCTTCACACCCCAATCCTCTCCTTTGCTCTCTCTCTCTCTCTCACTCACACACACACACTCTCTCTCTCACATGGCTTCCATCCCCTCCAAACCACTTCTGGCAAATGAACTAGACATAGTGATCCCGACCATCCGGAACCTCGATTTTCTTGACATGTGGCGGCCGTTCTTCCAACCGTACCACCTCATCATAGTCCAAGATGGTGACCCCACCAAGACCATCAAAGTCCCAGAAGGTTTTGACTATGAATTGCACAACCGTAATGACGTGGAGCGCCTCCTCGGCAAAAAGGCCTCGTGCATTTCATTCAAGGATTCTGCATGCCGGTGCTATGGCTTTCTGGTGTCAAAGAAGAAGTATATCTACACCATTGATGATGATTGCTTTGTATATCTCTGTCTTTATATTTTATTAATTAAAAGAAACATATACTAATTTTCATGGATCTTATTTCAGTAAATTTATTAGGGCATGACAAGGAATTGATCATATAAAGACAATTAATAACGACCTGACCTTGGACAAAATTTGCTTTTTTTTTAAGGATGATGTAGCATACAAATCCTCATTCACTGGGGGATTTTTCTCGCAATTTTGACAAACATTTTAATTACAATTAATTTTTGCAACAATAATTCTTTTAGCCTGATTCCATAACAAAGATGCATTAGAGTACCTACTGGACCAGACGACCAAATTAAATTAGTTGCTGTATTACCGCGTATGCATTACATTGCAACCCAAGAAACTGATCCGTTAGAATATGCCTGTTCCTATTAATATTTGCATTATTATTTCTTTCTATTTGAAATTCAAGAGCTAAATTTCTAAATGGGACCTCTCTTTTATAATTATGAAGTTATATTATGATTCACTGTCAAAATATCAGGAAATCACATGCACGTTATTAATAATTGCAACTGCATAGTATCTGTAAAGTGCATACAGATATTATGGGATACTGTATCACTGTGTTAATTCATTACAATCCGTTATGGTCAAAGATTTATAATACTTTTCACGCATTCTCTGTCTCTGGTCATGATTACTGCGTGGTTGGATTGGATATTTGAAACAACATTTTCCTAAACATTTCATGCTTTCTCTGGTAGTCTGGTTGGACCTACTGGTAGGTAGATCTCATAAGATAACTTTTATTGTACCAAGTACTTCATGTCTTCATCGTTACTGCACTTCACCCCACATGGACCATTAAATTAATTAAAAACCCTGTCTATAAATAAGAAGAAAAAGATTAAAGAGAGGAAGCATGATGCACTCTGCAATCTGGATCTTAATTTTGATCCTACGCATATTAACCAATACCAGTTCGTGAACATGCAAATTAATTAATTAATTACCACCATTTCATCTTCACTTTTCCTTAAAAATAACAGAAATATTAGGCAGCTCAATGCTCATCCCCATACAGGTCAGGTATACCAAAGATAATTACTTACATATAATCTCTCTCTCTGTTAACTGCATAGGTTGCAAAAGACCCCACTGGTCAGGACATCAATGCTCTGGAGCAGCACATCAAAAACCTCCTCACCCCATCTACACCTCACTTCTTCAACACCTTGTATGACCCATACCGAGACGGAGCCGACTTTGTTAGGGGGTACCCATTTAGCCTCCGGGACGGCGTGCCGACAGCAGTCTCTCACGGCCTCTGGCTCAACATTCCTGACTATGATGCACCGACTCAGCTTGTCAAGCCTCATGAAAGAAACGCTAGGTACACTTATTGTCATAATTTTGAGAAATCACACAGAATTCATGTTATTTTTTTACTAATTTATCAGGAAATTGCAAACAAATTCATTCCAAATACATCATACAAAAGGTTTATTAATTATTATTATTATTTTCTCAGAAATCTTTCTTTTTCTTGTGGTAGTAGACACCTTTATTCTACTGGATATGTTAACAAAATGAGGCTCCACTTTTTTCTATTCTTTAATCAATTTATCAGGTATGTTGATGCCGTGATGACTGTGCCAAAAGGGACTCTGTTCCCCATGTGTGGCATGAATCTAGCTTTTAATAGAGAGCTCATAGGCCCAGCCATGTACTTTGGTCTGATGGGCCATGGACAGCCCATTGGACGGTATGATGACATGTGGGCCGGATGGTGTGTCAAGGTAATGAAAAAAATATATCATTCAATTTCACCTCTTTATTTTTTTGAGATAAAATAGGAGTAAGCTATCAACTTTAAATGTTCATAAAGAATTTGTCATCTATAAATGTTCATAAAAATCTCTCATCTAGATTTCAATTGTGCTACCTCCTTCACGCAAAGAGAATTGCCTCCGTCACTATACCAACACCTCTTTATTTCTTGCAATTTCTTTTGAGAATTTCTTGTTTTAAGAATATTATTTCTTGCAATTTTCCAATACAATAGTTGGAGCTCCGAACCACTTTTGTTTTAGCTGATACAATTTGAAAACGATATTGAATTTCCTTGAATATGTGTATATATTTAGTTGTTTTTTTTACAAATGTCAAGGGCGTGTTATTTTCAGCAATGAGTAATGTGAATTATCAAAACAGGTGATATGTGACCACCTGAACCTGGGGGTAAAAACCGGCCTGCCGTACATATGGCACAGCAAGGCGAGCAATCCGTTCGTGAATCTAAAGAAGGAATACAAGGGCATCTTTTGGCAGGAGGACATCATCCCGTTCTTCCAGTCGGTCGTCCTCCCAAAGGACTGCACCACCATACAAAAATGCTACATTGCTCTTGCCGAGCAGGTGAAGGAGAAGTTGGGTGCAGTCGATCCATACTTTGCCAAACTCGCTGATGCCATGGTTACATGGATTGAGGCATGGGATGCGCACAACCCGTCTACGGAGGCTACAGGAAGCCTTGCTAGCGGCTTGGGCAAGGTGAATTTGGGTAAATGAGGGGATACATGTGTGAAAGACTTATCTTTTTTTATTGCTTTAATTTTGTATTAGTCAGATTGAACTTTGTGTCAGGTCCTAATTAGAATTGTCAATTGTCATGCATGTAGGGAACTGCATTATCCTTAATTTGTTGGAATCATGTTGAGGAATTTATGTTAGCCTATTTGCTTTTGTCACGATTGGATATCGTACAATTTCTTTTACATTGTCTGTGTGAAAAAAACTTAATAATTAATGAATAAAGCTTAGAATTGTTGTTGGCTTGGCTTTGAGATCTCTAGGGTCCAAATATGTTACCATTACTGCGTTTACTTCCATGATTAACACTGAAGAAATTCAACATGACATGGGTAAAATTGTAAAAAAAAAAAATCAAGGTTTGAAATAGCGATTTTGACGATGTAGAGACAAGGTTCTTGGTATCGGTTTAAATTTTTATTATATTGCAAACTATACTTGTATACTATTCCCTACACACATTAGTTCAAATATCAAATTACATATTGTTTTTTTAATCAAGAATTACTTGAAATGTCATAAATTAAGTTTTATCTTGTACTAAAAATATCTCAAATATGTGTATTCATAACTTTCTCTTAATGTCATTTCTATTCTTCAGTAAATACATTGAAACACATATTTATTTATTTGAATAAAATATTTTTTATATTAATTAAAATATCTTAGTTTGAGGTAAAAATATCTTCAGTAAACGAATCTAATTATTGATAATAAGAAAATAAAATATGAACATACAATATAAAAAGAAAATGACTGAAAACCTTTGAGGTAACATAGCAGACGCTATTTGCATCGCGTACTATATGCTTTAGCAGATCACTATTATCATTATCATTATCATTATAGTGGTCATAATTGAGTTAGCATAATTTTATATTATAAAATATTATTTAGAAGATTAGTAAAAAATAATAATGTTCTATCAACTTTAATTTTACACTGTGCGATGTTGCCGGATCCATATCTGTTTCTATAGTTTCTATGACAGAGATCTAAAGTAGCAGATTTCAACCGTTGGATATGTCTAAACGGTTATCATTAGATGTACGGAAGAGCAGATACATTTCCCACAGTTGCCAACTCCGATCGGAGACGACTAGTTGACAAGTGAATGGGAGATGATGATCGTTTCTTCAACTTAAAATATTTTCCCTACTCTTTCCTTATCAGATCTGCTACCAAACAAGCAGAAAGCACACCTTCAGTCCTTCACCCAAAAGAAACCAAAAGACCTCTCTGCTACGCACACAGAGAATCTTCTCCGACCTTTTCATTCCAAAAGCGTGTACTCTTTGTCGAAGCGGGTCAAGTACCCACATACAAATATACAGCCTCATAGTACTAAAAATCGCAAATATTTTGTGATTTATTTATGAATTATTCGAATTCATCTCCTCACAAACAAAACAATGAATATTTTGATGATTTACGTATTATTTAGTTAATACACATATTATATACGAATAAAATGAATTTTACACTATGTTTATTTCAAATTTTGGTTAGTTTGATTTTCATATCAAAGATATCTCAAAACCGTAAATCTTATAGGAAAGTAATCAATATTTTTACTACAATTTAAGTCACATTTTTTTTTCGAACAGTTGTGACCTTACTATCTATTATCTAGCTATCTCATAATGAAAATAGAAAAAATCATATCATATCCTACTATGCCATTTAAAACACTAATAATATTTCATAAATAATATCAAGTCACTTTTTTCTCTATCGTCAAATCTGGTGTTCATCAATTTTTTTTATAGAATATGCTATATAACTCCGGATTTAAAGCATAGAATGATAATTTATATATATATATATATATATATCATTTCTTAATATTTTTATATATATATTATTTTTTAGCATATAAATTATTCTCAAATTATAATTGAATCTCCGAACCATAAACTTATTACAGCCCTTCATCATCAACCCATCTCACGGATGCCACAAATAAATGAGGATGGAATCTTAATTCTTTGCCACCTCCAGCGCCTTCCTTTTTCCTTCCCACTATGTCTCTCCCCCGCTTGATAAGTTTTCTACGTCTCTCTCTCTCTCTCTCTCTCTCTCTCTGTCTTTAAACCTCCAAGCTAAATTCTAGTCAGATTCGGATTAATTTTCCAACTTCAAGCCCTCCAATGGCCATCCATGATAAAATCACATCTCTGCCACCAGAGCTCCGTCTCCGCCTCTTCACAGGAGCAGCGATTGCCGGAGCGGTTCTCTCTGTCCTCGCAGTGCGGCCCAGTTTCTCCGTCGTTATCTCTTACTTCTGGCCGTTGCTTCTCTCCACGGCATTCTTCCTTGTTGCTGTGGCTCTTGTAATGTGGCTCTCTCCATTGCCAACCTCCGGCGATTCAGCGACCGGAGAGGAGATACTGGAGTTTGTCACCAGAAAACCGCCGGGCATCTCGTTCGAGCAAGAGATGTAAAGCAAGCTAGGTTTGTTGTGGATTTCTGTTGTTGCTAGTAGTGTAACTGGTAGCGGCTAGGTAGATTTAAAACCTGCTGTATAAAGGGGATAATTGATATCGTCACATTAGACCTGAAATTGAAGATGATGGAAATATCAAATTTGGGATGTTTTTTGGCTGCTCCGGGAGCACTGTTGCTCTAGCTTTAATTGAGTATGGACTACGGGACTCGAGAGTTGGATCAATGGCTTCGGAGCTTGTACACCGGGAGCAGCCAGAAATTACTCTGTTATAAGCATTTCTTTTCTTAATTTCGTTTCTTCTTTTGTTCTCAATCTCAGTAAACAGTAGTATTGTCATTGCTACCGAGATGTTTTGATAGGAATAAAAAGTTCAAAACCAATCTGGAAGCTTAGCTGGCAAAAAAATAGAAATTGAAAAAGACTTTTGGCGATCCTTTTTCGAAAAGAATATTGAAGAGGAGCGAAGAAAAGAAGCCCCGAACGATTGAGAAAGTGGAAATAATTGTTGAATTTAATATTTTTCAATCCTTCAAGTTTTCATCTTCTTTTATAGAACTTCTAGTATAGGGGAAAAACAGAGAGAGAGAGAGAGAGAATTAAGAGAACGCCATACAAAACATTTCAAGTTTTCATCTTCTTTTATAGAACTATTACGGGGAAAAACAGAGAGAGAGAGAGAGAGAGAGAGAATTAAGATTTAAGAGAACGCCATACGAAACGTTTGTACAACATGACCGCAGAAAGGTGGAACGTGTCAGGAGGCCGCACATTCATCTCATCTCATGCATGCCATTGCCATGCCACTTTGATTGCCATTCTGTCAACTGCACATGAGCGCATCAAATCTCATCCACTGTTTATTAACATATCCATGCAACGTTAACAATTTTAATCGCATAAATGTAGAGCACTCAAATGATGCCATTGCCATGCCACATATATTTTTACAATTTCACAAATGATGCAATTTATTAACAAATAACATAAACATCATTATTCCTGCAAGGCTGCAACTGTAAAAAAAAAGAGGATGGATCATTTGACCCGTTGACCGTTGTTATTTTGACAATGAGATTTTAAATAAATTCAAAAAAAATAGTAAAAATTATGTATTTTTGTTACTGAACTCATAAATTGATAATGTTTCAATTCATGTAATTTAAATGTTATATATTCTGTAGTCTATTAGTCCATCAAAATCTTATATAATTTACAATAGTTGTAATTTAATGGGACTTTAATGAACTATTAAACAACCTGTATATAAATATTTTTATTTTAAAGATTTCTTCAAGTTTTTTTAATTTATTTGAACATTTTATTATCAAGATTGTTAAAATAATCATTATCAAGTAAGTGATCCTTCCAAGTAAGTTTAAAAACTAATTATTTTTATTACATTAGTAGAATGAAAATTTCAGAGAAGGAAACATAACTGATGTGAAAGAAGATTTCTAAATTACTGATGTTTCAACTTTTATGACTGTAGAAATGAAAATTTTCAAGAAACCAGCTACGGATTGCATGCCAGAAGAAAAGAGTAGAAAGTGACCATTTTTTTTTTCTTTTTTGGAAAATACTCTAATTGGAGGTAGACCCAAGTACAACATTCAACAGATGTGGATCCGAACTCGAGATTCCCATTTCTTATTTCGTTTCCCTTCCTCTCGACGCCGACTTGGGTTCTTGCCTTCTTGGTCCTCTTTCCCTCTCCGTTGTCGGCTTAAACCCTCTTTTTTGTCCAAAAACCCTCTACTCCTCCACTAACAAATTTCCTACTACAGTTCACTCGCAAAAGTGGAGATGAGCCATCTAATGTGTCGGATCATGCGAGCGCGAGCTCTCTCTCGCCTCCTCGCTGCTAACCCTCGCAGCGCCAGAGCCTTCTCCGACGCCGCCGCAAAAGATCCGGCCTTGGCGGCGGCACTAAGTGCAGCATCCTCCGAAGCTAATGCATCTGGTGAGAAGAAGATTGAAGCTGAGCCTCCTGTACTGGAGGAATCAGCTGGAGGGAAGAAGCCTTTCGGATGGTTCAAATTTGGGGCTTTCACGGCTTTGACTGCAGCTGCTGGTGCCGTCGGTTACTATTCATATGGTTCTTCTCTATCTCCTCTGGACTTCTTTATTATTAGACTGGAATTGTGCTGGTTAGTGGTTACAGATCAAGATTCCTGCATATTGGAGATAATTCGTAGCTGTAGTACTTATTTTTGCAACTGTTAGAGATGACATTAGCACAAACGAGGTCTGACATGGATCACTCACAAGCCTTAGTTTCATCAATTTGACTGTGCAATAACTGCTGTAAATTTCAGCTTATTCTCTGGACGAATTGGAGTACATGACAAGAGACTTCAGAAAGAAAGCTGATTTTGCAGCAGAGAAATATTCCGACTCAACCTCCTATGAGGTACAAAATATGTCATTCCATTGTTAACCGGGCTTGTAGAGTATTGTACTGGTATCGAGTACCATGAACTGTAGACTTCTGGATGGGGAATGACTGATCTCTACTCTTTTTACTAGTAGAATATATAATCTAGAGCCCATTTATGTAGAAATTGAACACAAAATAACCAAGCATTTAACTCAAAGAGTTCAGTAGATAGGAGCTGAAATTATCTGACCTCTACATTCTGTGAGTTCTTTACAGTAGTATATCTGCATTCTCTATCTCAGTGAATAATGTATTTTTTCATCCTTGCAGAAACCACTGGCCTTTCTGAAGACACAACTTTGGTCAAGTAAGTGTATTAAAATTAGCATAATTTGCACATTTCGAATTGCATATTGCTGATACAGTATAAAAGGTAACATTCTTTATTTTTTTTTTTAAATGTTAGTATTTCTCATAGTAAGATATGTTTTTTTTTCATTTTGTTTGCAGTTGCAGTTACTCCAATTGAATTTTATCTAAAGACAAGAGCTAAGATTGAGGAGGAAGTTAAGGTATGTATCTTTCCACTTGTAGTTATATTTTGAGTGCATATACGTGCACATGCAAGTGTTCTTTTTGGACATCTTTAATAAGTTCAACCATTATTCTTGTTCTTTTCTTTTTTTTTTGCTAGGGCTTTACAGAACCCTTATCAGAGAAACTTCTTCCAGATTTACACCCACAGGAACAGCATGTTTTCACACTTGTTCTCGACCTACAAGAGACCCTTATTTACTCTGATTGGAAGGTTCTCTCTCTCTCTCTCACACACACACACACAAAAATGCAGACACAAAAAAACCACAAATACTTATTTTGTTTCTATCTAGATTCATTTACGTAACAAAAGGTATTTGTTTTAGCGTGAGAGAGGATGGAGGACATTCAAAAGGCCCGGATTGGAAGCATTTTTGGAGCGCCTTGCGAAATTTTATGAGATTGTTGTGTACTCTGATCAATTGCCCATGGTAAAATTTTACAAGAAGTGTAATTATTCCTACCCATTTTAACATATCAGTTTAATATGTGTTGTATCTTCTTCAGTTTGTTGATCCAGTAATAGATCGTTTGGACCAAAAGGGCTGCATTAGATATAGACTTTCAAGGCCAGCAACCAAGTACATTGATGGAAAACATTATCGGGTATGTCAGAATGCATAAACCTTTTTATTTGATTGAAATTGCTTTTCTTTTTCAAAAAATCATCAAACTAATTTGTAAATAGGTGTTACTTTTGTTAAATTTTTTATATTGTGGTATGTCAGAATTTCCATATGGAAGATGAAAGTTTCAGCTCATAGTATTTTGTCTGATGCATGTAGTTACATATGGTGGAATCTTATGTACTTGTCAAATGCTTTTGTTCTAATAAATACTGCTCTGACTTTGTCCCCAGAAATTTCTTCCTAAAGCGGAAAATCTGTCAAAAATTATCATTTTGGAGATGTATTTCTTTTGAAAAAAAATGCGTTGCAACTTCTTTCTTATGTGTTTTATAGGATTTATCAAAGCTGAACAGAGATCCTTCAAGGATAATATATATAAGTGGACATGCACTTGAATCATGTCTCCAGCCTGAAAATGCTGTACAGGTCAAACCTTGGAAGATGGATAATAATCTCGACACAGAACTCTTGGATTTGCTTCCGTTTCTTGAATGCAAGTTTCTTTGTTCTAGTTTTTTTTTCTTGTTTGTTATTCTGGCTTTAATGGTTGCTGTTTTGAGCCAGTTTATCCCAGTACCAGATCTTCCATGCTAACAAAAATGAAAAATACCAGCTTGCAATTATGTCAATTTTTGGAATGCCAATTTAGTTCAGTATGCTTTCTTGTCACTTATTTTCCCTGTTTTACCTCTGTAACTGAGTTTAACCTAACCTTATTGAGGTTTGAATCAAGACATATCCAAAATGCTTTAGAGTAAACATTAATACTGATGCTGGTACATACTGATTGTAATTATGTCTCACTGGCTGGAGTTGCATTGTATTGTCTGCTTCCATTTATTATTGCTTGAGAAGTTAATTGGTGCTTACGAATTATGATATCCTTACATTAATATGTAATGACAGATGTAGCTCTACATAGACCAGCAGATATAAGGGCTGTTCTGCAATCGTACCAGGGCCATGATATTCCCAAAGAGTTCATTGAGCGATCAAAGGAACATCAGAGGTGCATATTATTATTTTTTCATTCATACAGATGTACCATATATCTTCCCTTTAGTAAGCCATAAGATGATGATCGAACCTGAACTAACATGGATAGAGAGAGGATAATTTGGTGAAAATAAATTACAATGGTAATAAAGAATATTGATGATTGTTTTAGATTTTGTTGCATGGGATCTTTACTGAACCACTTACTACTGCTGTAATTAGGTATGCCTTGGTAGTGAGTCTGCAGTGTGCATGTTAGGGATATATTTGCACATTGTAATTCCATGTCATAATCCTTTGTTTCTAAAATTTATCTCAATTTTGAAATTTCTTTTTTCTGTAGCTTTGATAAAATTGTTTTCTTTGATTGTTTTGGTTTTGCAAAGACGCATGCAAGGGCAGAAGAAACAAGGCTGGTTGGGCAAGTGGTAATTTGCATTACCGACCCTTGTAAGAATGCATTTATTCTTCATAACACTTTGTGAGAAGAGTGGAAATTTTGTTTGACATCATAATCAACAGTTGAGGAGCTCTTTTTTGTTTGGATTATTTTGTTAAAAGATTTAACAAAATAATTTTGACAGCTTAAATTTTCCTAGAAATTTTCCTAGTGTTATTAAATTCTTAATGTTTAACCTACTCATTCAATGTGTTCATGTGGATAATGTGCTTAACACGTCAACTGGTTGATCACCTTTGTGAAAAGCCTGCTGGTTAGATGGAAAAACTGGATGAAATTCTAGCTCTAGATCTTTCGGCTATATTTGGATTTATAGTATTGCTTGACTGTTTTCTTTTTTTCTTTTTCTTTTGTTATTTATGCGCAGTTTTTTTTTCTTGATGGATTTTTGGTTTCCTTGCTGATTGTTATACCTAGTTGTACCTAGTTGCTTTCTTTTATTATCTAAATAGACATTTGGAGTTGGAATAACATCTAAGCTGCCTGTATTTGATATTCAGTGATGATAGATTGTTTCTTGCATGATGCCCTTTTATTTTTGAAAAGTGATCCCAATGGTCTCAGCAACGCAAACTGCTACCTTGATTAGTGTTAAGTGTGTGTTTTTTTTCGGCCGCATAATAGGGCCTGCTATGTTACAAACAAGCGGTTGAATTTACAAAGTATACATCTGATTTGCACGAATCTTGATCAATCAAATAAATAAGATTCTGCACTCACTGTTCTAATTCCGATAATGTTGAGCCCCATATGTACTAATAAGCTAGCACGAACAGTGAACCCAAATGTCAATACCATCCTGCTTGATTGGTAAAATAGGCTCAACGCAGCCTTAGCTTACTGATCAAGCGCAACTCGGGTTTTGTATCTTTCCAAACCCCTACTTAATTTAAATGAAAATAAAATCAAAAAACAATGTGCAGCGCACAAAGAATAACTTGCAGTTCTCGCAAAAGAAAATTTGCAGTTTTGAAAAGGTCTTTTTAAATATAATAGAGTTAGATTATTGTAAAAACATTTATTTTTCGGCTGATGTGAAAACAAATCAAAAAAAACTTTATTTATGATTCTCATTAATTTTTTCAAACGAAAACCTTATGTGATATAAAATTTGGGCATTTTGAATTTTTTAAGTCACTGTTTTGAATTTTTTAAAAATTAGCACAAACATTGAATATTTTATTATTATTTTAGAACTATTTTTTTTTAATTTAAAACAGTGAATTAGAAAACTCAAAACACCCCAAATTTTTGTATCTTACAAGATTTTCATATGAAGAATTTAATGAGAACCATAAATCAAAATTTTGAAGACTTTAAAATATATTTTTTTAATGGTTTTCGTATCGGCCGAAATACAAACATTTTCACAGTCTAACTCAATATAATACATTGAAATATAAAGTCACCCTATCCAATGTATTATTATATGTTAATATATCCTGCAGTGCTGAGCTGTGCATATAAGAGAGCTAACTATTGCATATTAACTTTCTTAATTTGTAGCAGCATTTAATCAAAACAAAATAAAAAGTTATGAATAAGGAAAATTTTTGATATTGAGGAGAAATATTCTCTGAACGATGAATAATTGAATCTTTGACATTAAAGTAGCACCCTCCAATAAAAAATATATAAACAATTAATAAAGGAAAATATTATAAAGATACCAAAACCTATACATGCTTTACTATTCACGTTAAATGAGTTATCATTCACGTTAATGATTTTATTATGCATCTTATTTTATATTATACTTCTATTATTCAATTCAAATATTGCTAACATAAATAATAATTTATTTAATATGAATAATAATATTGTTATAAAAAATAAGTTGCATAATAAAGTTTTTAATATAAATAATAAATTACTTGACGTAAGTGATAAAATTTGTATGAGTTTTGAACTCATTAATTAATTAAGGAGGCACTGAATTTGTCTGCGAAGTTAATCCGGATTCCCAAACGTGTGGAAGAGGTGATGAGTTTTGTCCGAATTTAAAGCAAACAGATAATATGTGGCTCAGTGGTTGCATCGCATGTTGCCTGAGTGCAAACAAAAGCATCTTAAACTTTCTCAGTTTACATTTCGACAGTTTGACTTGTGTATTTATTTTTGTTTCAATTTTGCAAAAAGCTCCCTCCTCCACTACACTGACACGCAGATAGAGAAGCTCGCAGTGCCAGTGATTGGATTGCACTGATTAGAGAAGAAAGATGGAGAGCGCCACACTGGCTCTCTCCGTTCCCCGTCTCCACAAACCCTATTTCCTTGGATGTGGGATCCAGAGACAGAGACCCCCTCTGGTTGGCGGGGCCAGGTATGTCAGTACACGCACCAGAACCCAGGCGATTGAAGGCGCGGCAGCCGACCTCGCGCCCGTGCAAATCACGTGGCAAATCACGGTCGGAGCACTAGGTACTTTTCTTCTTTTTCATATGTCATTTTTCATCTTCGTCCAGAAAATGTCGTCTAATTTCAGTTTATTGATGATTGGGGACTTGTCGTCTGTCTTTTGTGCAATTGCAGCCGGAGCCATTCCATTTCTGGTGGCAGGAATTGAGTTCAGCAAGAGGATTGTAAGTCAGGATTGAAATTCAAATCTTATGTCTTTTTTTTGGGATAAATCTTATAGGTGTACATGTTGTTTGCAATCAGTAAATTTCGCCAGTACAAATTGTATTCTTACTTCTACTTTCAAAACAGCTATAGATTGGAGGCAAGCATTTGTTGATGTAAATATCTGTATATATTAGTTTCATTAAGATTCATCTTACTTTTTATACTCAAATCCAATCATATTTGTGGTGCAGATTGCGCAGAAGAAGTGTGAAGTGTGTGGAGGTTCAGGCCTGGTGCTCAGAGACAAAATTTATGTGCGATGCCAAGGCTGTGGTACTTCTCAATTTCTTCTCATGCTCTCAATTGAGATTTGCAATTCAGGGTCTCACTGCCTTAGTGGTCTGATCAGGTTTTAGTATGGTCATGGCTAGATGCAATCATACAAGTTAGAAAATGCAATCCAATAGGCATTTCTAGTACAGTAAAAACTTAGGAAAAGAGAAAATTAAAGGATGAGTTGGTTCTGGTAGTGGTACTGGTGTATTTATTATCTATCAGTATGAACTACAAAAGCATTCCATCTGATATCTTTGACAAGGCAATTTATTTATTTATTTATTCATTATCTTTTACTCTTGTCATAAGGGAAATTAATGAAGTTATAATATGCATTTTCCTTTATATTTATTTTTGTTTGCAGGCGGTTTTCTTCCGTGGCAGTCATGGAAAAGATTCTTCTCTGGTTAAGGTTACAGAATTTAAAGAAGCAACCATTGACTTTGTACAACACATGTAATAATAGAAAAGAGACATGTAATACTAAAACAATTTGTTTATTGTACAATAGTTATGAATAATATAATATTTAGCAACACGATAAAATTACGGATATCTTCTTTTATGATTACCAACGTTACATTGAATTTGGTGTAATTTCAAATCAATCATCTACTAAGCGATTTAAAATATAGACATTTGTTTGATAATTAGAAGACTGGCCGTTTTAAAATAGGAACTTGAATTGATGGATTTTAGACTGATAATTTATCTTGAAATCACGCAACAACAAGTTATGTTACACATTAATCCCAACAATCTGAATAAGATAGGGGGGGGGGGAGCTAAGATATGTCAATAGCGACAATAACTTTGCTTGAATTGAAACCATGCACTTTAATGAGAATAAATTTCACATCAAGATAAAAAGAAAAAAGAAAAAGGTGAAAATAGAATATGTATCAAGCATGTCGTAGTTTCCTTCTCCTCCATCGTGTACATAGAGCATAATAACCTGTTCAAGTGCTGTAAAGATTGCCTTGAGTTCTCCAGAATTGAACTGGATTGAATACCAAGGTTACTTACAAGTACTAAATTGCACGATAACAAAAAGAATGTTACTTCTTTAAATTAAAAAATAAAGTTACTACCTCAATTGTGACTAATTAAAAGGGGTGAATTCCTTAATAATGGATTATTTTGATAATCTTGACAATAAACTCTTAAATAAATATTATAAAAAATTTAAAAATAGAAAAAAAAATAGACATGTTATTTTACTTATGGCCTGATAGTTTTAAATTTCATATAATTTAATTACCATTTGATAGTCTATCGAAAATTATTAAATTGAAATCGTTGCAAATTATATAAAATTTTGATGATATTTAATGAATTATCAGATGATAATAAAATTATATAAAATTTAAAATAATATTAATTAAAAAAATTATCTATAATTTTTTATATTTTTATAATTTTTTAGAATATTTATTTAAAAATTCATTATCAAAATAACCAATTCATCCTTCCCCTGAATAAAAATTGTTACACGAGTCCCGAGAACATAGCAAAGCGCAAATATGCAAGCTAAGCGGACCTTCATATTTTTTTATTATATATTAAATATATTTACTCTAATAAGGACTATTGTGCAAAATCGTCCAGCAGACACTGAACTGATAAAAAATTGGCGAGAACAAAGCGATAGATTTTAATTTAGCAGAAACAAGGGATCAATCCAACAACCATGGCAGCTCGATTCGCCATCTCATCTACTCTATCGCGTATCTCCTCTTCGTCTTTCTCAGCGAGATTAACGCCCCGACGCTCTCTCGCCAGCGCCGCAGGTACCCCGAATTCCTCTTATCTCAGTGTAATTTTGTGTCTTTTATCGGGATAATTTATCTGTAACCTAATGTGTTTCCCATCACTGATTTGGAGAATTGATTACGTTGACTAGTTATGTGCTGAATTTCCTCATTTTCTTTGTTATTTTTCTATGTTGGCTCTCAAGTTTGTTTGGGGAATAAGAGATTAAGTAAAAATCTTATGTTTCGTTCCTATCTTATTCAGGTTGTGTTTTAAGTTCCGGAATTATGATTTTAGGGAATACTGGTTAATTGTGTGATCAATCTGAAGGAAACTGTCATTGATGAATGTGTTCTCTTTCCTTAGCATGGTGCGAGAATTTAGAGTCCTGTAGGTCTGATAATTTTAAATTGTAATTCAATTATTCTTAATCTGCTCAATAATCATCTGAGTTTACAATCTTCATATTTGTGTTCGAATACCTCTTAACTTTAGTGCCCCCATCATTCACTTCCTTTTAAAATTTTACAATAAAAAAAATCTGAAATTCAAATGACAAATACAGCTCCCTAGTGTGATTTGTGTTGCAATGGAAGATTGTCAAATTCCTACTTTGTTTGATAGGCATCAAGAATCAATGAAATTATTTACATTAGTAAAATTTTATAAAAATTCATCTCTTCTGAATTTGAACTGAAATATCATTTATCTCAGTTAGCTTACTTTTTTATTCTATCTTTTTAAGTTTCACATTATTTTATAATAACAATTTTGTAAAACGTTGAGATAAGGTTGGAACCTCAATATTTGATATAATTTAACCACTAAACTAGATTGGGCTACATTTCTCTTGTGGATCAATCAGAATATAAATCTGATAGAAATCCATTGTTATCGATCAAATTAATTCCTACATGCTATCACAAAAAGTTTTCATTTGATTGTGCTGTTTATGGAGAAGAAAAAAATTATTTGTTTCTGGTTTATATTCACTGGCAATATTTCTTTTTATTTCAAGATTTTAGGACCACTCAGTTAATAGTAAATTCAGCAGACCCATAATTTGTGATGTTCATTTTTTGTATTTTTATCAATAGCATGAAATAGGTTCCTCCACTTTGCTTGATATATGTAAAACCACAGATTTTAGTAATAATATGTTTTATTAAATTAATATTATTAAAAATAAGAGAGAGAAATGTAAAATTTCAAATATACGAATGGCAGTGCGCCACTGCCAGTGGCGCGCTGTTTGAATTTACGAAACGTGCCACTGTCAGTGGCGCGTTTCCTTTTTTTTTTACGAAACGCGCCACTAGCAGTGGCGCGTTTCCTTTTTTTTTTACAAAACGCGCCACTGGCAGTGGCGCGTTTCCGTTTTTTTTTTACGAAACGCGCCACTGGCAGTGGCGTGTTTCCGTTTTTTTTTTTTACGAAACGCGCCACTGCCAGTGGCGCATTTCGTTTTTTTTTTTTGAAACAGTGGCGCGTTTCCTTCTTATATATACAAAACGCACGCAGGCGCAAGTGAGATGGAGGCGATGCGCGGCATTTCATTATTTTTTTGAAACGCGCCACTGGCAGTGGCGCGTTTCGTCCGCGCCACTGACAGTGGCGCGCTGCCATTCATATATTTGAAATTTTACGGTTTTCAGTCTTATTTTTAACAATATTAATTTAATAATACTTATTAATAATAAAAACTGGTAAAACCACTAGGCAAGATTGGACTATGCGAAGATTATCCAATATCAAGTTCTTTTTATTCACCTTTGATAAACATTAACTACTCAGCTGAAGAACACTGTTTCTGCACTGATTATTCTTCAGCACTGCAGAAAAACTTTATGCTCTCAACAGCTTTCAGTTACTTTGTTTGATAATTCTTGAATCTTTTGATTATTGGCTTACGTTGTTAAGCAGAATTATTTTGTAGATGAATCTTCTGTGTAAGGGTCTCCCTTACCAATTATCTAACTATCTAATAATATTTTTTAGCTGTTTCATCTTTCAAACAATTTGCTAATCTTATTTCATAGATCATCATGGACCTGCTAAGGTGAATATCTGGGAAGATCCATTGAGCCCTTCTAAATGGAAAGAAGAGCATGTAAGTTTCGTCATGTGTATTTATATTTCATCTCTCAACTGAGATAAAATTCAACAAATAATCATATGCTTTCTTATATTGAACTATTGGTAAGCCTTCATTGTTCTTAGAACTTAGAAGAATTAAAACACTATTGACCTTGCCTTTTGAATTTGTTTTGTAAAGCTTCATGCTCATCTATGACATTAAAATGTATAAAAACACAAAAGGTGAAGATTTTAATGTGAGGAATTTTAACTCTTTCATTAATGTAATTGCTCCCACAACTCTATTTGTACGTGTTGAATGCTCTGTTATTAATTTTTAATGTATAAATTCGGTAAAATGCAGTTTGTACTGGCAAGCTTGAGTGGTTGGTTCTTTCTAATCTATGGTGCTTCTAAAGTCTTTGGTGGAAAGAAAGAAGAGGTACTACTTTGTTACTAATATACACTAGTATGGTGGAAAGTGTACTCTGAACTTTCTGGTATACTAGTTCATTGTTTCTAGATTATTTACTTTCTATTTACAGTTGAATTTAATGAAAGTTAATAGCAAGGAAATATAAAGAGAAAAATGTAATCTAACCATAGATATAGATTTCAATGGAGGGTGGAGATTTCATGGTATTCGATGCCACCGCTAGAATGTTTTATACAATTTCTCAGCTCTTTATTTCTCTGTTTTCTATGATTTTTTTTCAGGCTATTGTCGTGCCAGCTAGCTAGATGATTTCATTTACACTAGTATGATGGAAAGTGTACTCTGAATTACAATTTGGCTTAATAATTCATGAACAACTTGGCACTCTCCTCTTTATGTATTCTGATTCTTATGTGATGTTTTTCCATCATTTCATATGGAAAAGCAACTCTTGCTCTTTGCACATGGATTGCATTATTCTTTTTGTGCTTTTCCTTTTCTTTTGTTAAACTTTGATGCTTCTTGTATTGTGGTGTTTTACATAATGTTGAATAGTGGAATTCTACTTTTGTTGTGCTACCGAGGTGGATGATGGTGCTATTCGTGCCAAGGTCCAGCCTGCCAGATCTAAACTATTTCATTTCGAAAACGGTCGTGCTGATTAAAGGCATCTATTGGGTTCATGAAAGTCTAATCATGATGTACGATCAAGACAAGGTGCAAAGTTTTCTGAATACGATTAACACTGGACCAAAGAAAATCATAAGGAAATAACTAGCTTAGTAGTGAATATTGTCTGACACAAGAATTTCATCCCGCCGAGATGAAGGGCACTTTTGTTTTAATAATTGCCCGTCTCACTTTTAAATGATTCAATCACCTGGATTGCATAGCTAAAACGTTTGTATTGGAGGTTTGAGAGTTCTAATGAAACTAGAAACCCGATATTAATCCAAGAACAAAATCCAAATGCAGCTGCGGCAGAAATGTTAACCATAATAGGCTTTATCTATACTGCATCTAAGAATTGAAGGGTCTATTTTTTGTCATGATAATTTTTTATTATATCAATTTTGTCATGATTACGTCAATTGATCCCCTCTCTCTCCATTTATTTCCCTTAAATACTATTATTTCCATACTATTATTTTTTTTATTTAAAAACTTTATACACATTTGATAAGCAATTAATGCTCATAATATATATTAGAATAATTTATTTTTATTGTCATAAAAATCATGAATCATTAACTCATATTGTGCAAAAATCTCATCCAAGATTAAATATAGTATTTATTGTAGGTTTTCTTTATAATTTGGTGAATTTATAATTTAATATTAGATAAATGTGATTTTTTATTTTATAATATTTTAATGTTTAAATAAAAGAGTCTGCTGCTGTGCGGATATATAACTAGTACTTAGAAAAACAACAATATAGGATAAGAATCTATGAAAAGGCATTAGAAACCCTTTCATTATTTGGTATTTAAACATATACCAAAAGCTCAAAAATACGAAGGAATAGCATACTGCAAGGTAATTTCACAGAATCACATAATAGCTCTCGAGATTTTCACATAAAATCTACATCCTCAGCGGCTCTTAGCTCAAGTCAAGAGTCAGTGAGCCGCACAGTATCTCTTCCTAGCTTCTTCACAAGAAAGCAACGATCTTTTTTCCTTTTTTTAATTCATTTCTTCACTCATAAGGGTTTCTGAAATTCTTCAATAGCTCCGGTATGTCATAGCCTAGCATGTCATCTACGGCTTGAATCATTTTGGGTTTCAACTTGTCGAATTTGTCTATGCTATAACCACTCAATACATCTCTGAAGTGGTCTACATTTGGGAAGTCACCAGGTGGGAGATGGTGTTCCCTTTGAATCTGTTTATTGAAAGGTCCAAAATGAAATTCAACTGTCAGAGGGCAGGGAACATAAAGTTTACTCTTTAAGTAGAAAATAAATATAAACTCAGTAAGTATGGAATGTGTTCAAGTAAAATCAGAAGGGAATTAAAATTGTAGGTGTTTCTGCAGCGCTCAACGAAGGGGCAAATATGTGCCCAAAAAGTAGTTCTAAAGTACACAGATAAAAATGTTGTGATGGAACATCGTTTTTCATTAAAAAGCTGGTAATATTAGTAAAAACCAGAAATTAGGTGCATTACCTTCACAAATTCACCTTCAAGGTTGTCAATGAGGCGCTGCTGAGCCTTAGCCTTGCCCATCATGGTCGGCATCTCCTTCTTAAGGTGACTCACTATGTATGCATGTATCTTTGCAGCTCTGGCACGCTTCACAAACTCATTTATCTGCATTTTGTTATTGTATTCCATAAGGCATGAAAATGGCTGTCAATAGACATCTCATTTAGTATACAAGAACCATAAATCTCTCATAAATCTACTGCTGCTTTTATTTGCAGCTTAATGCAGCAATGTAAAGTTGGTGCCGTGTGTTTTTTTTCCTTTTCCAGGATAGGACCTCTCCTTGCTTCTGTTGTTCTTTACATGTCTGTCTGAACTCTTAACAAAAGGCTGTATTAAACAACCGCTCCACACACCAGAAGCATCAGTATTAACTTTCAACGTGTGAATAAATACTAACATGATATTCCTGAAAGCATACATTTGTCTCAATAAAGTAGATATAATTAATTACCCGGCGATCACAAGCCTTTTTAGGGATATCCTTCAGATCAGCAAGGAGATCATCTTGCTCCCTCTCAAAAAGCTCCTTACCAAGTGGGCCCACAGCATTTTCATTTACCGGCTTATCATTGAATGATCTGTTAAACATAAATCCCACAAATACATTAAGTAGATATGATTTAAAGAACTAAATTTCAGTTTAAAGACAAGAACAAGAATTGAGTACAAAAAAACCAAGCCAGAAATAGTGCTAATGGCAAGATAATAAACAAAATTGAGCATGCAAATTTACCCAATATAGACCCGCATAACCTCTGGAGTGTTTAAAACTTTGCCCAAAGACCACATCAATGCACCATAAACCCTCATGAGCTGTACAACAGGAGACCAAGATGAATTAGTATTAATAGAGCTGAAAGGAAAAAAAAATGATAGCAGCAGATCTGACATGCTTGACTATGTCAAAACCAGGTACTAACAAATCTGGAAAGGGAAACAATAAGATGAAATCTATTACTTGAAGTTCCAAATATAAACACTAAAATTAAGATATGTTATGAAAAACTTACAAAAACAGAGTTGGTCCAGATCTCTAAATAAAATATATATATATATATACAACTTCTCAATTACTACCACAATGTCTTCATTATTAAGCAATACTAAATGAATAAATAAATTTCCACATGGCGATTCACGAACCAAAGTTAATGTGTGTACAAATAACAAGTTCTAGCAAAATTATCTTTTATACAAGTAACAACTTCTACATTAGATGTTACTGGAAAAACTTGAGGTTAAAGTACAGATCGCTATTACCTGTTGTGTATCAACTTGATCAGCCTTATTTAGCACGACCCGGATTTTATCATCATGTCCACGGAGAGATCCGATAACCCGCTTGAACTCATCACTGATATCCAGCTTGTGGGGGTCAAACAGGAGAAGGATGAGATCGCATTTGGCAGCAAACCAGGACGTGACGCCTGTAAAGTCGTAGCTGCGTTGGGTCCTTTGCTTCTCACCAGAGAGAACTCCAGGTGTATCCACAAATGTTATGTGCTCTAATAGCTTCACAAAATAAAGAGAAAAGAATGGATTGGATGCAACACATTTTGCTTAGACTTCAGAAATAAGAAAAGAAAATGTTCAATTGCTTTTAATCAAGGATTGTTTTTTTAAGTGGTTAATCAAGGATTGTTAAAGCAGTTCTGTATTTTATTTTCAATTCAAGGTTTCCTTGAAGCAGTTGAAAACAAGAGCAGGTTTGGAGGTGCATCATCCAAATTATTTTATGACTATCTTTTCGGTAATAGGGTAATTAATTTTTGGTACATCTGTTATTGGCTTGTATCCACTAATTTTAACATCAAGGTTTGCCAATGGAGGTAAATAAGACGTCTAATAAGTACCATTATCGGTACAAAGTGAGAGACGAGATCAGGTTATAGAAATGATTGGCAAATTAGTAAATACATAAGATTAAATTGCAACAGAACTATCTTACAGGATGAGGCATTTGAGAGCATTCAAATTTGGATAGAAATGCAGTGCCGAATGATGTCAGACCACTAAATGGCATGTCAGCTTGAACTGCAATGGTGTTACCTGGAACTGTTCTTTCATCTGAGCCTGACTGCAAAATAAGTAAAAGAAAAATATAATATGTATTTTCAAAATATGTTGTCACCTATAATTATTGGGGAAAAGGGTGTGAGTACTTTTTTCTTAACACTCCTGACAAAAGAAAACTTCATAGTGATAGGGAAATATATTTATGCTTGGCCTTGCAAGTTATGAATGAAGACAATTACACAAATAAAATTATGGTTTACCATGACAACAACAAATCTGTCCGTTGTCGGTTCTGGTCCAATATGTGCACCTGCATTTTTTGATGTCAGACATTTAGCCAAATGTATTCATAGAAGTACCAAAAGAAGATGACAAAAGGAATTAGAAACAAACAATGGAAATAAAAGTGGAAAAAAAATGAGTTAACCTGGATAGCCAGTTCTAAGTAGGTGCTTGATGAAGGTCGTTTTCCCTGTGGAATATTGGCCGAGAAGCATTACCATTGGTGTTGCATCAAAATCACTATTTGTCTGTTAAAATTACAAAAATCAGCGACACGGTAAGGGAGTCTCAAGGAAAAAAAAGCTAGTTGGTCACCAATCAACAAGGAAACAAAACAGATGTTCATCACCAAAAACAGTTAGTAGATATCTTGTGAATCACTCTTATTATGTGTCCCTGAATAAATGCAAACTTTAAGGCCTTTCATTTTAAGAACAAGAACACAGAGAAATGACAATTTTGCATCTCTCTTGGGATGTGATGATTCGGCTTCTTAAAAGAGCATATAATTTTTTTTTTTAAAAAAAAAGAAAAGAAAAGACACCAAAAGCCTCTAGGAATAAATAACCAGAAGGAATTCACAATAGGAGGAAATGTTCCATACCAACAAGGGAGAGACAAAATCATTGAAGTGGTATGTAACCTCTAATGGCTTCAACTTCTCAATATATAATCTCTTTAAGCCGTCTACCACTGAAGTAACCGCAGTGAGAGGTATCTTTGCATTGAAGGTGAAAAAAAAAGATTACTTGAGAGAAGTATGTTCATATGCACAGAGAATACAGTTTTTAGTAACCTTTTAACAAAAAACTTTTATGCAAGTACCTTTTTTGACGACTTTGAGCTGAACCACTGACTTGATGCTGGTGAGGCAGGCTGAATTTGAACCCCACCTGCACAAAATAAGAAAGTAATTGAGTCCTTGTTTTTAATTCAACTTCTTTGCAAACAAAATATGCCTACTTACCATTAAACTCCAAACTGGTTCTCTTTGCCAAAGGCTTAGATTTCTGCAAGCCCATTATTCAAACAAGTTAACCCAATTCCAAAAAATCTCAACAGATTGTACTAATAAACAAGCAGATAGATGGACTTACTGCAATTAGAGCATCCAAACCTTCCATCTGTGGTGGACTTAAGCTAGTCAAATCTGTGAAAAATGTGGTTAAGTGATGTCCATGTTTGTACTATTTTTTAAGAACATAATTGAGAAAAAAATGCAAGTAGTTGCAATTACCTGAACTTCTAAGAATATCTGGTGAAAGTTCATTTCCTACTTGCGCTAGTGCAACAAGCTGAAATGAGCACAGTAATAAAAAAAATCACTTTATGGCACGATGAGAAATAAGATGTTACTTAATTACAGAGACGTGCACTGACTTGATTGATTTTATGCCAGTCAAACTCTTAGCTCATTTTCATTGGTCTTAGCATTTGAATAATTATTATCTTACTGGTAATTTGTAAGGAACTGCACCACAAGTCTCAGCAGAAATTGAGGTTCTAGATCTTAACATTAATAATATACTCCCCAAATATTTTGAAGATCAAACAAAAAATATTTGAACCACATGGTACCAAACAACAGCCTCTAAAGTACCACTTGGTTCTGATTACAATAAAATTTCATGCTTACATCTTATTTTATTTATGATTTAAAAAAAAAGTATTTATAGAAAATAAAACCTTCACCTGCATGGATGTAACAAATTCACCAAAACCAAGGAAACCCTGTCTCTTTGTATCAGCAAGTGCCCATACCTTCAAAATGTATAGGAAAGCTATTATCATTCAAAATTGATTCTCACACGACCAGGTACAATTAGAAGATGGTATCCATATATATTAATATATTAAGCGTCAAATGCATAATTTCTTCAAATAAGAGGTTTATATAAAGGGTGCAATTATCACTGCTCTTTGTTCAAAACTACAAAAGGATCTCTTCATCAGGTTTAGAAGAGATAGCTGTTCAATGGAACTCAATTCAGATAGTATATCTTTGTATTGGTGGGACTTGCCATTGTGAAATATTGTATAGTCCATGTCCAAACAGGAACTGAAACCAAAAACGGGGGGAGTTCATCCCTTGGATGCTGAGTTTGAGTGTTTGATAATTAATTGATGCTATACGAACATAACCTAAGAGCATAAAAAAGTCTATAACAGTAACAGATACGAATTTGCACAACAGCATTGAACTTTCAATTATTGTAAAGGCTGATTTATTTAGATTAAAAAACAATTAAGTTACTAAATTGCAACATCCTACAATCAGAGCTGTACTGCAAGCACAATACGGGTCAAGACCAAGAAGTCACTAAAATTAAAGTGCCTCTTCTTCGCTTTTGGACTATTTGATGGATTTAATAGCTTGGAATGGCACTGGTAGCTGAACAAAATAAATATCATCATCCTAGGCCCTAAGCTAATGCAGCATAGGAAAACTAGCACCTGCTTCAGCTCGGGACGGGATAGCTTCGACAAAGAGAAGAACTTTATCGCATCTGGCCCCGTGATGCGTCCGTCTCCATCTAAAACATCAAAGAAAGATTAAAATAAATAATGGAGACGAAATAAGGCGAAAAAACATCAAATCGAGAGAAAAAAGAATGGCAGGACAAAAAACCTGAATCAGCGTACGAGAACCATTCCTGGTAGATCTTTTGATGCTCTTTGGAGCACGAACTGATCGATCCGATTTCCATTATACGAAATCGATACGATCAAGAACTCTGATTAAGAGAGAGAGAGAGTAAGCAGGAGGGGTGGAGCTGGGAGCCTGGGAGCGGAGAGTTTAGCTTCAAAAGGGGGTCAGCGAGTTTTGAAACGAGAGCGTTTCAAGATTTGGAAGTAAAGAATTTGGGATTAGTTCTATAGTCACTTGGTTTAAAAAGGAATCCTCGTCGGATACTCGGATCGTGGACCCCACGTTCAGTGACTAATTTTGTCTGTTAGAGTACACAAGTGAGTCCAAACTCCAAAGTATAGGCGGATGGGATTGATTACTGATATTGTAGTTTGCTTTTTGAAGGAGGAGGGTCTTGAATTTCTCTATTTCTTCTCCTGTTTTTTTTTGGGTTTTGACAGGAGTGTCAGTTTTTTTTTTCAATCGAATTGGGGCAGAGGTTAAGAGCATTTTTAATATAGTAATCGGTTCTAAATTTTTTATTACTGTCATGTTAATTTAATTAGAGAAATTGTTAATTAAAATTAACACTAGAAATCATCTCTGGATTTTATTTATATCAAGTCATTTAGTGAAAATAGAAAAAAATAAATAGATTTAGTAAAAATAATCTTCAATACTAAATTAAATGAGTTGTTAATCTGATGTGATAATTAGAAATGAGTCGCTAAATTAGAAAATATTTTTTTCAATACTAAAATTAAAAATAAACAATGATACATAGAAATAAAAACTTCTATCCGAGATGCTGTGATAAGTGATAAGCATTGAGCATTAAGAAGATCAACTAGTTGGTGTACGCGGATCATACGCTTCTATACCATTTCATACCGATATTAATCGGTAAATGGTTGCGTAAACTATATTCCAGGTTTATTTGAAAAAAAAAATTTGGCAAACCCCCCCCCCCCCTGAAAAGCCTGAAATGGAGGGAGCTGTTGAATTTTCGCGTCGGTTGGGGATGCATGTTTACACTTTAGTCCTCCGAACTTTTCAAAACCCATATAGTCTTATAGACTTCTGGAAGGAATGTCAATGAGGCCCAGATTCCAAAGTCCAACTTTCACCGAATTTTGCCTAAGTTTGTTCTATTTCATTTAGCTTTTAAGTACGGCACATTTTCTTAATGTGGTGGGGTAAGAAAATACGATTTACCAAAAGGTTATGAAGAAAAATGAGCAGTGAATTAATTAAAGATGAAATTCATGTTGTCTGGCGATCAAAGTAATATTATTTTTCATGGGAGAATGTGGGTTTAAAATTCAATTAAGAATTTCTTATGGATATTTTAGATAATAAATTTTATTTTCATCTTTATTTCAAAAAAAAGATGTGAGTTATGTTTTAATTTTATAATCATTTTATATTTTATGCGTTGACATAATGATTTGTTCTAATGGTATTGGAATTAACCTTTGAGGGGAGACGCGTTGTCTTTAATCATCTGCGTTACGTATTTGCAACTGTGTTAAATTATTGTTTTCTTTTAATTATAATCTTCATAATTGTGTTAAATCATTGTTTTAAATTATAATCTGATACTAATTTACTTTAATAAAATTATTTAAATTTTATAAGTTAACAATATTTGACTAAATCTAGCTGAGATTCATCTCACATAATAT
The DNA here is from genome assembly GCA_964058805.1 of Schoenoplectus triqueter. Classification (NCBI taxonomy): domain Eukaryota; kingdom Viridiplantae; phylum Streptophyta; class Magnoliopsida; order Poales; family Cyperaceae; genus Schoenoplectus; species Schoenoplectus triqueter. Next base: position 32,263 of record CAXKVV010001338.1, read on the forward strand.
TATTAAACGGTCCAAACCCGTCATGCAGCATTAACGCCTTAGAGGTCGAGGAGAAGACTAAGATGTGTAGTTTTGAATATTACATGAGAAAACACAAAATCTGATCATTTGATGTATATGTCCGGCTAATACGTGCATGGTGCGCGTTTATGAAATTCTTGTTCATAAAGTAATTTATGATTCTTTCCAATGTTTGAATACTGTTTTGCTATTTCTTTTATCTATTTCATTTATTTTCTCTAAAAAAATATTAATTCCTTCTTTTTTATATTAAATCATTTCTCTATAATATATATATAAATATTAAATCAAGCCTTGTATATGTCTGATTCTTTGGAATCGTACATATGCGGTTGTTGCCACGCGTCGAGTCCTTCCAGGAAGTGATACTTATTTTATACAATTCTATTTGTATTTAATTTAAAGATTATTTATATTAACTTTAAGATGAATAACATTAGTAGTATGCAGAAAAATACACAATTAAGTTCATAATATTGATAATAACTTATGTAATGTGTATAAGAAAGTTTGTATCGACGACAATATTTCCATAACATCTTTCATAATTTATTTATTTACAAATTTTTATCTTCGCCTTTTAGATATGTTGGGCTGTTTTTCTCTTTTATTTTTGCCAATAAAGATTTGGAAGAGATGCTTGAAGTCTATTTTATTGTTTTTATAAGTTTTTTTTCTTTTTGATCAAATATATTTCTTTGTGTTTTTTATATTATGAAACAAGGATTAATGAACTCGCAAATCGGAGTTGAGATTTGCGCGCTTTGTTCTTTCCTTCATATTATGTTATCGTTTGTGGTTTCGAAGAACATATTATTATTTAAATATTGATATCATGTCTTTCAATAACCTACAATAATAATTTAATGATTGTGCGAAACATTTTAAAACGAGAGACTTTTATTTCTTTAACTTTCTTTACATTTAATTATTTTATCTAATTTCTCTTCATAATGTCTTGAATATAATTTTTTTGTTAGATATAATATTTTTTATTATCATTGTTACTATCATTGATTTTTTTATATTTGAGATATCTAAACTCTGATCTTTATATTTTTTGGTTTGAATTTCATTTCTAACTTATCTCAATTTATTTGAGATTAAAAGCTTTGTTGTTGTATTAGATTTAATATTTTGCTGAATACTTTTAGTGTTCCTTTTCTTTTCTGTTTTTTCAGTATTTTAACTTAATTCTGGCCTAATCAATTAAAAAATTACTTAGGTTTTACTAAATTAGTTTTTCATTCGATCATTTTTTTATTTAATTGAATCGGTTGTGTTCTTGACTAACAAAATTGAGAGTTTTAAAAAAATACCATTCTAAAGTTTTAATTTAGTTAAATGTCACTTCAAACTCAATTAGTTTTTAATTTTATCACTCCAATACAATATACAATCTAGTTCTAATATAAAAAATATAATAATTTAATAAATACCTAAAATGTCCTCACTCTCCAATTTTCTCACACTGTCACACACACGACCCTATCACTCTCTCTGCACCCCGGCCATGTCAAATGACACAAAACAAATACCTAATTTTTCCATCAATTCTGTGAATTATGAATCATGACTATTATTATATTTCATTTATTTAATTATTTTTTTTCTTTTCTATTTGAAGATTGTTTGATCAAGTAGTTTAATCTGAACTGGGATGCTGGAGAAGAGTCGCCTGAGTCACCTTTGTTGCTATCAAAATCATGAATAAGCATAACTTTATACTTGGCCTTGGTACTCCAAATTCTATATATACAAGATGATAAGGTATCCAATTATAATTTTTTTGATGTCCATGGTGTTAAACCATGAAATTTAATTTAGTAATAATTATAATTAAAATAAATTAAAATAAATTAATGAATAATTTAATTTAACAATCAAGGGAATACACATAATTAATAAAATAAATAGATAAGGGGATAAATAAAGATAAATGAGATTGATATCGAATAACAAAACCTAAGGATCAAATTAAAAAGTTATAAAAATATAAATTCAGTAATATCAAATTTAATAACTAAAACAACGTTTTTGTACTTTGTAAAGCACCGTAACCCCCTTCTATATACATATATATAAATCGTAAGAATTTAAGTTTGAATCAAATAAGCTACATAAAATATCTTTACCAACTTAAACTATGACAAATAAAATTTGTCATGAAGATATCGGTTAGCACCTGAATTTTTAAAGATAAAAATATAAGCTTAAAATAAAAATAGTTGATTAATGAGATATACAATTAATGATATTGAAAGTTAAGGTGTAAATTAAGAAATACAAATCTATTTGATAGGTCCAGATTAGTAACCCATTTATTATTCAGATGAACTATTTAATCAGTTAAAATTGATTAAGTGTCTCTCGATATAAATTAATAATTATAAATGAAGCCTTAAAAATGTGAAGGCTACACAAAAGACTACATGTCTATTTCT
>CAXKVV010001339.1:0-20641 GCA_964058805.1 Schoenoplectus triqueter
AAAACCGGTTATTCAATAACCGGTTCTATTTTACTTCACAATTAAAACCGGTTACAAGATAACCGGTTCTAATTTACTCCTTCCATTAAAACCGGTTATTAAATAACCGGTTCTATTTTACTTCATTTAAAACCGGTTACAGGATAACCGGTGCTAATTGATTTCATTTAAAACCGGTTATGGGATAACCGGTTCTAATTTACTCCTTCCATTAAAACCGGTTATTGAATAACCGGTTCTATTGTACTTCATTTAAAACCGGTTATCCTGTAACCGGTGCTAATTGATTTCATTTAAAACCGGTTATCCTATAACCGGTTCTAATTTACTTCTTCCATTAAAACCGGTTATTCAATAACCGGTTCTAAATACCACATTAAAACCGGTTTCTTTGAATAACCGGCTCTAAACATATATTTTTTTTTTAATAAATTTTTTATTTTCTGTGACTGGTCCATATACCAGCCATATATATAAACAAACACATACAAATATAACACAAAAATATAACACAAAAATATAACACAATATAACTCACTAAATAACTGATCAATATCATATAAGTAACTAAACATTACAAATAACAGAAAAAAATATAAAAAAATTATCAAATATTAGATGCAATATAATTTACAACCATCTCCTTAATTTCTTCGATATCTTCAAGTGGATAAGATTGAGGAGCTGGTTTGATAGCCTATTAAAAAATTAAAATTTAATTGGTTTGATTAAGCAAACAAATATGTAAGAGAATTAAAGATTAATATGAAGTTTATTTTTTATACCTGTGGTAAATTTTTGTTGCTAGAATATGTAGTTATTATATTATGCATCGATTTCATAACATAATAGCCGCACTCTTTACCGCTTGGTTGGTTTGGACTCTACAATTTTACAAGGAAAAAATGAAATAATATCGTTTTCCAAGTGAACTTGAAAAAAATTAAATCATTTAAATTTTGGAATTACAAACCTGAATCGTTTTCCAAGTGAACTTGATTTTTTTTTCTTGAGCGAATTTTTTTTCAATCCAATAATAGCGTAAGGCCCTTATAAAACAATGATATGAGTTATCAATTACAGTACATAATAAATTATCGAAGATAATAGAAAAAACTTACGTATTTAATACTGGTTGGATAATATATGTTTCATCTTTACGATTCAATGAGTCCACGACATAAACAACAGAGGGTTTGAGCCGCACAATCAAAAGAATCCAATGCCCCCTACAATTTATATGTATTAATATGGAGAGATTAAGCAATTAAGCAATAGATAAATAAGCAAATGAATTAAGTTTTGAAGTTCTAACCTTTCAATGTACGGAAGAAACATGTAGGAGTTTGGATTCTCGCATTTAACAAAGCATTGCCCCAAATAATTGACTGTGCGCTCAATATCACTTTGAATTTGTGTTTCCGTGCAAAAATATGGATCGATAAATTTACAATTGTCAATTAAGAAACTCTTGCACGTATCGTGGGAAACCCTACAATATATACAATAATTAGTCTTAAAATAATTATTACAATGCTAAAAGAAATATTATGATTCTATTCTTACATGCAGAAAATCTGTAGAATCGAGATATTGAGCCATTCATCCTTAAAAAGCTCGATGATATCCGTCACATATACATAAGCATCACCATCGTAGAAGAATAGCTCCGAGAATGCGATAGGAAAATAAGTCGTACTAACGGACTACATCATGATCACCTTATATAGAAATAATGAACGTCTAGAAAGACGTTGTAAGGTGTCATCATCAAGAAGCGCCTCTCTACGAGATTTTAAAATTGGTTCTGGCTCGAATATTTTTTTCTTGTTGGACATAGATTTCTTTGGTGTATTATCCTGCATTTAAACATATTAGTGAACAAATAATTTATGAATTTTAAAATTATAGAGATAAATAAAAAAATACCTCACAAAGCTCGATAAGGTGTATAGGCCATTTGATAAAGAATCCAACAAGCTCACCGAGCCACTCCGGTCCATTTGGCGGCGGAAACGGAACACAAATGTGCTGAAATCCATCTTTAACCTCATCGGGAGTAACACGGACCTCATCGAGTAAGACTGGAGAGCCGTGCATATACTCGGCGAGTCCAGTCGGAATAATCCTCCCGATTGCCGCCTCATATCGTTTATTATCTATCTCAACAAGGAATTTGCAGGGTGTAGATTCCTGAAATAAAAAAATAATTAATCGTTATAAACATGAATTATACTTCAGTAATCATTCAAAACTTAGATTAATTGAGAATAAATATATAAATAAATTGACCTTGATATTCCGAAGCGGATGTATGGTATTGGAGCTACCTTGAGTCGGGAGGATAACTTCATCCGTGGAAGGTGGTATACATACCGAATCAGCCGGTATTTGTCTCACCATTCTCTGAAATAAATCATTAAACTGCGCTGTCATCTCCGCCCTTTGTTGTCCCAATAACTCATTGAACTCAGCTTTGCTGATGCATTCAGCGTGAGAAGCATTCCCTTTCGACCCCTTTCCGTACACAGTTTTCACACCGGCGCCACCAAATCCTCTCAATCTCCCCGGATGCTCAGCCGTCCCAATAGAACTGGTCAAGACGTCATTATAGCGGTCCGGCTGAAATGATCCTTCTTGAATTATCGATTCCTGTCATTATAGCGTATATAACATTTCATTCAAGTATTTCAATCGATATGATATCTAACATTTCATAACAAGTAACATGTACATATTTTGAATGATTTTTTATACATACTGCTCGTTGAAGTACTTCTTTAGTCGCCGGATTCACAATTTCATAATTTCCCTCGGCTGTCGGCTTTGACCTAGCCATGCACCATCTAAAAGTTCTAAGGTCGGCTTTTGAAGTGATGCCCGAGGAGGATGAGGACGATGAAACAACGTCGCTCTCCTTCCATTTTTTCTCGGCGGTGTTATAACCCCCCGAACCTAGTCTGTGAGGATGTAAACCTTAATCGACTTTAGACACTCCAACAAACTAATTTTCTCCTTCTTCGATAATGTATAACACGCTGGGGGTAAGTAGTTTCGTTTTTCATGTTCTTGTGGTGCTAGCTCTGGCCGAATTCCCATAGCAACCATGTCTTTTCTTGCATTTACCCCGTCTTTCGTTTTCCCTTGAATATTCAATAGAGTCCCAACCAAACTTTCACAAATATTCTTAATAATATGCATTCCATCCAAACAATGTCTAACATCCAAATACGGCCAATAAGGAAGCTCCCAAAATACAGATTTCTTTTTCCAAACACCGTTAGGGATATTCTTTTGAAACTTCTTACCTAATTGGACATTTATATCTTTCACAATAGAATATATTTGTTTTCCGGATAATGATATTGGTGCTTTCTCCAGCTCAACCGTACCATCAAAAGCTTTCTTCTTCCGTCGGTAGGGGTGATTATGATTAAGAAATCTACGGTGTCCCAAATAAACATTTTTTCCACAGTTTTTCAATCGTATCGTACGAGTCTCTTCTCCACAAATTGGACACGCTTTTGCTCCTTTTGTTCTATGACCCGATAAGTTACCATAGGCGGGAAAATCATTAATCGTGCAAAAAATAACTGCACGAAGGATGAAATATTCTTTTAAGTAGGCATCAAATATTCTCACACCATCTTTCCATAATTTATTCAGATCCTCCAATAATGGAGCCAAGTATATATCTATATCATTACCAGGTTGTTTTGGACCTGAAATCAACAACGACAACATTATGTATTTTCTTTTCATGCATAACCAGGGGGGGAGATTATAAATACACAATAAAACAGGCCATGTTGTGTTACCACTACTCATAAGGCCATAAGGGTTCATCCCGTCTGTACATAACCCTAATCGTAAATTTCTTGGTTCATCGCCAAAATCCTTAAATATTCTGTTAATGTTTCTCCATTCGGGAGAGTCCCCAGGGTGACGGAGCATTCCATCATCTTTTCTGCCATCCACATGCCATCGTAATAATTGAGCGTCTTTTGAGTTTGCAAATAGACGCTGAAATCTTGGAATAACTGGTAAATACCATAACACTTTTGCTGCTGGTCGTTTTCGAACTTCTATTGCATTATCTCTCGGTTTGTACCGTGAAGCGTTACATTTCGGACACTTATCCAAATCATTGTACTCATTTCGATATAATATGCAATCATTCGGACATGCATGAATTCTCTCAACTTCCATACTCAAGGGACATAATAATTTCTTCGCTCTATATGTGGAGTCCGGTATTAAATTATTTTCTGGAAGCATTTCTCTTAGAAGTTCTAATAAAGAGGTAAAACTTTTATCGCTCCATCCGTTTTTAGCTTTCATGTTATACAATTTAAAAACTGCAGATATTTTCGTAAATTTTGTACAACCGGGAAATAATGGCACATTGGAATCATTACCCAAATTTTTAAAAATTTCAGGAATATCGACAAAATCCGCTGCAATATCATTCATAATTTCATCCAATTGTTCAATTTCTACATTGTCTATATTTTCTGTATTTCTCACATTTTCATTCTCCAATACATCCCATTCATCATTGTCTAAATTTAAGTCAACACCTTCGGATTCATCTCGAACAATATTCTCATAATTTTTACTATTTTCAGTTTCAATATTTTCTCCATGCCGTACCCATCGGGTGTATCGATCCATAAACCCACGACGAATTAAATGATCTCTCACTTGTTTGATATTTCCAAATCTTCGTAAATTTTGACAATCTTCACAAGGACAAACAAGTGTTCGTGCACCCCTATTTCCCATATCTTCTGAGGCACATTCCAAAAATTCATCAATTCCCCTCAGATATTCAATTGTATTCCTTTTGATTTTATACATCCAAGTATTGCGATCCATCTGTAAAAAAAACATCAATCTCACAATTAGGGTTTAGAATTTAGGGTTTCAGATTTAAAGTCTAATTCTAGGCCGGTCAACCACCTTAACTCACTTTTTAAATACTTTGTCTCATTAGTAAACATATACAAGCTAATTTGATGTTTGAAAAAAATTCGGCAGCATTTCCCCTATGCTCCCCGAGTACGTCAACGTAAATTTTCATATACGTACGTACACGTAGGAACATTAGGGAAAATACTAACCAAATTTTTTTCAAACACCAAATTATAGCTAGTATATGTTCACTATCCTAAATGAGACAAAGTATTCAAAAAGCAGTCCCAAATCGGGGACTATTCGGGATTAATCCCTATTGGATTAATCCCGAACGAGTATGGACCTAAATTAATAAAAATTCCGGTAGTTTGGTCTTATATGACAATACTATCAATTACACATATATAATTTTATTTATATATATGTAATCAATTTATGCATTAATTATGCAAATTAATGGGTGTTAAAATTTAACAAGGATGATCTTAAATAAGAAAATAAAAAGATGAACTTAAATCTAAATTATATATAGAAAAATTACCTCTAAAAGATCTCAAAATATTAACCAGTAAGTGGATGTTGTTGCAGCTCGGAACAGATGGAACAGAGAGCTTCTAATGGTGGATAGTGAAAATGAAGATGAAAGAGCGGCGCTGTGAGACGAGGGTGTGATAAATAACCCTAATATTAATTTAGAACCGGTTTTTTAAAATGGGAATAATTTGTTTTTCAATTAAAATCGGTTTTTAACAAAACCGGTTTTAAACTAACAATTTTAGAACCGGTTTTATGAAAACCGGTTTTAAAATAAAAATTTTAGAACCGGTTTTATGAAAATCGGTTCTAAAATTATAGTTTTTAAAACCGGTTTTAATAAAACCGGTTCTAAAACCATTCTAATTAGGACCGGTTTTCTTACAACCGGTTGTAATAAAATGCAATAGAACCGGTTATTATAAAACCGGTTTTAATTAAAAAAAGTTAACACCGGTTGTTAAACAAAACCGGTTCTAATAATTATAATAAAATATATAAATACGCCACACTTATCATTTAACACCTGTTTTTTAAAAACCGGTTCTAAATAACCGTTTCTAAATCCAATTTTTCTGGTAGTGACACTCAAAAGATTCATTTATATCCCTGAAACTCTTTCCTTCCTTTGTTTTCTGATGAATCAAACGGTCTTGTTTATGTGGTTCTTCACTCTTCTGGAAAATCAAGAATAGCAGTAAAGATGCCATCTCTCTCATCTTCAAGAAGAGTTAAAGAGTTCTTGGCTGAGGTTATTATTTTATACACCTTAACTACCTGCAAAATGTCGCATGTAAAAAATAGTCATATTTTGGTTATATTTTAATATGACAGTCAAGTTTGATTCTATTTATTTAATTTTTCTGCTGGGCTTATATATATAGAGAGATAGGTTAGGGTGCTCCATGGAGTATTAAATCTTTTGTATTTTATTTCCGTATCTCAAATTTAAAAATTCAAATAGCCGATTCAAATCGTTCAACATGATCTTCATATTGAAATATCTTTCGAGATCAAATTATATATATATATATATATTTTTTTAATTTTTGCTAATTTTAGATGAATACAAAATCACTAGTTTTAAATGATGCAGTACTCGTTAGATCAACAAACTTTGTACCTATCTAAAAAATAACAAAAAAAATTCAAAAAAAAATTATAAAATTTGATGCTCCATAGAGCACCTTAGTCTATCTCTATATATATATTCAAGAAAATATATGTAATTTACTTTTTATTTTGATAATTGCTTGATAACTTTTACGGTTGTTAAACAAATTTTTAATTAATAAAAATAGGATTGTGACCCAAATTTTTATCCCCAAAAAAAAAACAGTTGTCAAACAAAATTTTCATCTTTATAACCTGTTGCATCTATATATGCATACAAGTTTGGTCTCACTATTGGTTTATTGCATGGATGGAAATTACATAGCACTTGTCTTCATAGAATTTGAGACTATGGGAAATTAGCATGCAGACATGAACTCGAATCCTCAAGTTTAATTTATTATTCAATTGCAGATAACAAAAGGATTCACTTGGAAACAACGATTTCGTATTGCACATGAATCTGCAGTCGGTAGAAAATATTCTGCAATATATAAAATACCAAAACAATTATTTTTCGTTGACTAATGTAACGCACTAAGCGGTAATGTCAGGTCAGGTCAATTTGACTTAATAAGATTATCAGATTACAGATCTGATCGGATCGAATCAAATCGATTATTGAGTCATTTAGTGTCATATCATTTTGGGTTTAGGGTCGTATCATGTCGGGTCTGATTAGTTATCGCGTCATATAATGTCACGTCATTTTGGATTTTGGATCGTATCAAGTCGGGTCTGATCGGTTATCAGGTCATCTAATATCACGTCATTTTGAGCTCCGGGTTGTATCAGGTCGGGTCAGTTATCGGGTCATTTAGTGTCAAGTCATTTTAAATTTCGGATGATTCGAATCAGATCAGGTTGATTATCGGGTCATCTGATATCAAGTCATTTTGGATTTTGGTCATCCAGTGTGAAGTCATTTCGCATTTTGGATCCTATAAATTCAGGTCGGATCAATTATCTAATATCGGATCATTTTAAATTTCAAATCACATTGGACTAAATCAGATCAAATTAGTCTAGTCAAATTGAATTTTAATTGAATTAAACTTTTTTTTGTATTTATTTTCTCAATCCTCAGTTCTTCGTTATATATACAGTATAAGTTTTATTTAAAACAATATCGAATTGTTGATATAAAAATATTTAATATATATCATAGTTAATATTATATCTAATGGTAATTTATTATTCAAGTTAAAAAAATAATGTACAAACTAAATTGTTATTCACATGCCCTTCAGTTTGTATGCATGATTAAATTGACTGAGTTAAGTCAATTATCGAAACTTTTTAATAGATGTAATATAATACATTTTGACTACAACTGAGCGCATGCTCTCTTTTCATTAGTCACTAACTCACTATTGTTATATTTTTTTCTTCTCATTTTTTCCTTCTCATTTTTTCCTTGAAGCTACTTTGTAGGTTATAGGATATAGGTTTATAGCCCATAGCTAAGCTCTGAGGCTTTAGCTTTTTTTTTTTCTTTCTAAAATATTTTTCACGGGATTTTCTGTGGTACTCATGTGTTTACGAAAATTTTCTTCTAAATGTTGTTGAACGTTTTAAAAGCTATATTTATTTATTCGGTTATATTTAAAAGATCTAAAAAAGAATAAGAAATGAGTTATTCTTACGGATCTCATAAAATATTATTTTCTTTATATTCATATTATTTTGAGAATAAGTTTTTCTTATTAATTTTCTAAAATATTAATATTTAAATATTTTATTATATTAATAGGGTAATGTATGAATCATAACAATAACACGTGTGAGAATAATATTTGTATACACACGTAACATAAATGAGAGGATATAATCCCAAATACTTATTCAAAGCAAAGTTAAACCCAGGACATAAAGAACCACACCAAACAAGTTCACTCTTGATCTAGAAATGCTGAAATTTTCTTGAGAACTTTTAAAGTCCGTGTGACCCTCTGACATTACCATTAGGTTGGTATTTGGGCAGTAGACAATCAATTGCACCAAATTGTCATAGATGTAAACATCACCAGATCCAATTTTTCCCGTTCTCTCCCTTTATTAAAAGGGAATTTTTTTTATCCGGTAGCATTGGAGGGGCTCTCCAGTACGCAACTATAACCAGACCAGAGATTTCCTTTGCTGTAAACTGGACGTCTCAGTTCATGCATGCTCCTACTCATTCCATTGGGCGGCTGTGAAAAGAATTTTGCGCTACTTAAAAGGATCACTCAACTATGGTTTGTCTGTACAATCTTCTAGTACTCTTCATATCAATGCTTTTGTCGACTCTGATTGGGCTGGGTGCCTGGACTATAGAAAGTCTACAACAGGATATTAGTGTTTCTTAGTGGAAATCTTATTTGGTCATTTAAGAAACATGCTACAGTCGCTCGCTCGAGCACGGAAGCTAAGTATCGAGGTTTAGCTATGGTTGCTGCAGAGGTAGTAGAGTTGGGTTCTTTGTTCGGTGAATTGGGCATTCAACTACCGATTCCTATTTTGTGGTGTGATAATGTGGGTGCTGCGTTCTTGACGTTCAACCCTGCTTTTCATGCTCGAACTAAACATATCGAGTTGGATTATCCCTTTGTACGTGAAAAGTGGCAGCTGGTACAAATAAGTACGTTACGTTTGTTCTCAAGACCAGTTAGTAGATGCTCTTACTAAACCGCTGTACACTGCTCGATTTACTGTTGAAAATAAGCTGTTGCACTTGCGGGTGTGTGTTAGCAGTAATGCACAAAGCGTTGTACAAGACAAACAAGATGATGCACAAGATGACATACAGCAAGTTACATAGAAGATAGTCACAGTTTACATTCAAATGATTGTAAAGAATTCAGTTATTACAAACTGTAATTACAGATAGCATAGGAGGTGGCTTAGACTGTTATATATGTAACATTGTAATACAATTGAGAATCAATAAGATTTTACAATCTCATCACTCAAACAGCTCCTGATCAAACAAAGCTTCTGGTATTTGAAAGTAGTAATTTTGAGTGTCGGTTCTATTCTTCTTTTCCTGATGGAACATAACCTAGACTGGTGCAAAATGGTATTAGTACCATGTGTATTGGCCGGCAGCTGATTTATAACCAAATTAATTACTCTTTATCTAAAAGAACATATGGCACAGCTCATTCTCATTGATCAGCTTATGGATCAAGTACTTGAGCTCCTATAAAGACAGAACTATAAACCAAGCATATAAGTTTTCAAGAGTATATTCTAGCAGAAGATCCATTCAAAGAAAAGTAGAAAACCAAAATGGAATGATCATTTTGGATTTCAAATCCTATTATACTAGAAGATATTTTCCTCTAGAAGTGAAGAATATATTTCTGAAAGAAGAAACATTTTAGGAGGTAAAAAAAACAGAGAAAGAAAATTAATAACAAACATGCTATCCTGCTTGGCTACTTGTGTGTTCATGATTTCACTATGTCATTTGTCAGTTTCACTACCAAATTCTGTGTCAAATGTGCCAACTTGAATCTTGTTATCAACCATCTTGGGAGACTCCATCTCAATTTGCTCATCTTCAAAAGCCATAAAAGAATACATCTGAGCTCGGTCCCTGTCTTTCGGGTAACTGCTATACAGCAAAGAGTAGATGGAGGAGCACAATACCATTGTAATAGCCATAACAGTGTAAAGTGCCTTAGCTAACGAAGCTGCATTTTCTCGATTGACAATTGGATCATTACTCATGTTGTTTTCTCTGATTTTGTAACCATACATTTTCTCAGCAAGAATGCCCACTGTAGGTGGAGCAAACGATGCAAGTAGTGACTCAAGTGCAGAGTCTAGTGCGTAGATACTTGTCCTTGATCTCACTGGTACGATCTCTGATAAAATTGGACTGCACACATCAAAGAAAAGGGAAAAAAATAATAACAAAAATTAAATAGAATTTGATTTTCCAGAGACACACCAGTCCTAGAAATTGTAAAATTTATGGATAAGATGATTAGTTAAAGCAATATACTAGTTTGTAGCAGGCCTATTCCAAGAGATAATGAGGCCCATAACAAAAATAACAATAGCATGCAAAACTCCTGTGGACGGATCATATGGTAGTGCCAGCAGCAACACTGCTCCTAGGGGAATTGCAGAACCTGCACTGATTTGAGACAGTATTATTCTCCCGCCATTTGGGAAATGCTGAGCAAGAAAATCCCCCATCTTTCCACCCAAAAGTCCGCCGAGTGCAGTGGCGACTGAGAAAAGAGTCACAAGAACTGCGGTATACCCGTGAGAGAATCCAATTAGCTCAAACCACATTGACAGGAAAGAGAGGGCATACCACAGGAAACAGCCCACGTTGCCTTGAGCAACGATAATCTGAAAAGTAGGTATTTGCATGACTGACTTTGCCTCTCTTAGAAAATCCTTCACACCATGAAGTACAGGCTCTCCTTTGGTCTCATTTTTTTTGGAAACAGCATTGGAATGGAAATGCGGGTCTATGGCAAAGGCCTGGACGAGTGAACCAACTATTATACTTATAACTGCTACTAGATGGAAAGAAATTCGCCAGCCGGATATACCCATGATTGTAGTCGGTGCTACAAGGAGGCCAATCAATGCTCCTAAAATTGCACCCATCCATCCAGTGAATTGCAACCATCCAAATGCTGTACCGACTGATTCTCCATCAGCACAATCCGCAACCAACGAGTTCACAGCTGGTCCTACTAAAGCTAACCCAATGCCGCTTAGACCTCTTGATATTGCAATCTAGATTATATTAATGACAACAGAGTTACATCAGGAATATTCGAGGAAAAGAGAGGTAAAAAATAAATTAATTACATAAAATACCTGAAGGAATGTACCGGAAATGCCGACGAGGAAAGTTGCAGCAGCCCACAAGAACGCACCCAAGGCAATGATGTGGGTCCGGTTGTACCGTGATGCCATGTAGGCGGCAAGAGGATAGCAAGCAGCTTGTATGATTGATCGGATCATAGTCAACAATCCAAGACCAGTTGGCATGGCGTGCAGTGCTGCACCAACTTCTTTGTACACTGCCGGGAGCAGCGCTTCATCAGCATTCTCCATTATCGAGGCAAGGTTGACTAATACTAGGGTTTTCTTCATCTTCATTTTGTATAATCCCATCAATTTTTGTCTGCCGAGAGAGGTATGGATAATGGAGAAATTGACCTAGATCTACAAAAGGGAAAACAGATACATTTATGAAAAAGAGCAAGAAATACACTAGGGAATTTTTTTCTCTGGTATTATGCACTACCACTGAAAAGAGTTTTAACAATGATTTTTTACGTTTTTTTAATAATGGCCGTCCAACCATTATTCAACGGATGTTAGAAAAAATATGAACAACAGTTGTTAAATCATATTATTAAAATCATTTCTGGAAGATCCTTTACCAACCGTTTGTTGTTAAAGGGTCTTTAAAAAAACGATTTTGGACAGAAACTGTTGTTAAAAGTGTCTTTAGCAACGATTTTAGGTATAAACCGTTGTTATAGATGTATTTAGCAATGATTATTGATAGAAAACATTATTAAAGGTACCTTTAGCAATGATTTTTATTAAAGAATCATTGTTAAAAATGAATTTAGCAACGTTTACAGAATTGCTAGTAAAGGTCCTCATTTTTGTAACTTCAATTATTTTATTTAATAATTATGAATATATAAAGAAATATAAATATATAACAACAAACTTTGTTATATTTATATGTATAATGTGAATATATATATATATTATTCATTCAATAATTAATATGAAAATATATATAATTTTTAAGAAAAATTTAAAAAAATTAACAAAGTAATAAAAATCAGATTTATTCAATAATATATCTTATTCATTCAATAATATACAAATTTATATAATTTGTCAGAAAAATCTGTAAAATAAAAAAATGGATCTTGAAACATTGAAACCATTTTTGTGGCATCAAACGAGCTTTTTTTTAGCAATAGTCATGATCCTTATAGATCTCGTCACAAGGTCTCTATGATCATGTAGAACGTTTTAATCTGAGTTTTCTATAAAAATAAAAATATGATTGGTTGAACTTGAGATGATTAAATTTTAGTTCTGATTTCTTCATTTTTTTCCCTCTTTCTCCTTTTGTCACTCATCTCCCTTTTATATTTGAAGGAGGGGAGGAAGAAACATAACACTTACAGTACAAAATGTGAGGATCAAAGATTTTTGGATCGTTAGAACAGAATGAATGAACGATGAGATTTGAGCATATAGTAATCTATAGAAATATACAAGGTGGAATGCTATTGGTGGGTTTTTCTGTTAGCGCAAAATACAAATCTCACTCTTTAACAATGATTCTTTACAAAAATTATTACGAAATACTCCTTAACAATGGTTCTTTATATGAAATAGTTGTTAAAGACACTATTTAACAACGGTTCTAATAAAAAAATCTTACTAAAGACCCCTTAGCAGCTGTTTTTTTAAAGTACCATCGTTAAATGAGATATTTAGCAATGTTTTCTTAGTAAAAAAATGATGCTAGAGGGTATTTAATAACGAATTTTTGTTAAAAATCATTGTTAATTCCTCATCCCAACTTTTTAACCTTTTCGGCCTCCATTTTACAATTTTTTTATTAACATAGTTACAAAAGAAGTGATTCAACATTTCAGTAATGAATGATCCCTTTTAATAATGGAATTTATCAATAGTCGCTATTATTTGATTTTGGCTAAGCTCTGTTGTAGTGATGATAAGTTATAAAACACAGGGGACGAGTTTAAAAGCATCTTAAAATTTTAATATGAAAAATATTTATTAATTTGGCTCTGGTAATTTTATATTTGTTATTAGAAAACTCACATTCGAATTCTATAGAAATATGAAAATTAATTGTTTCATTGTCGATTCTCATCATTGCAATTTAATGATTTTAATATGAGTATTTTAGTAATATCCATATTTAGTTTGGTATTTGAAACGTTCAAAAATTTTCTGTCTTCGCCTATGGCTATATATGTTTAATTATTTTTCGTTCTGTTCTTTTTCAGCTTTCTGATAATAAACGGATATATAGCCAGATTTCTTTTTTAATTTGAGACCTCTTTTTTCTTTCGGAATGAATGAACTTCCGTTTGGAGTTGCCCGGGTTTCAGTTCACAGATTTTTTTTTATTTTAGTAAATAAAATAAATAAATATAGCAAATTGGCCATCTCTCTCCTCACTTTTGCGTTTATAGCTAGACCCGAGTTTTTTTTTAACACAGAAAAGAGAAAAAAAAAAAAACTGGACCCGAATTTGAAACTCGGATCTAGCTATCACACTTCTATTTCCTGCGTTTCCCACTCTCCCCTCTCTCCCATTACTCCCCTGCCTTCTCCTCTCTTCAAAAAATATGAATTTTTTTCCTCCAAATTTTTAGATCTAATTCATTTTTGTTCCAATTTATAAACCGTTTGCGCGAAACTTTTTATCGTTAGAAGGAGAGTCGGAAAAACCCGTCGATTCGTCAATTTGATCGTCATTTCGAAGGTAATTTTTTATTTTAAATTTAAATCCGAATTTATCAAAATTAGTAATTTTGATAGATTTAATTAGTATAATTATAGTGATAATTGAAATATAGTTAATATAGTTTGGTTTAGTTGATTTGTGTTGATTTTTTGTGTTAATTTTGAAATATATTGTTGTAATTAGTTTAATTATGTATTAACACTAATGAGGCTAATTATTTTAAATTTATTAGATTAAATTTGGTTAAATACTATTAATTATATGTACATTGGTTAATTATGTGAAATTGTTCAATTATATCAAATTATACCGAGCTATTCCAAATTATACAAAAATTATACCAAAATTATAATATTTTTTAAATAATTGTAGTGAAAAATGGAGTATCCACAACTGCTTGTCGTGCCCGAAAATAAACATAGGTCGCAGAGGGCCAGAACCGATGTAAGTATTCTTTGTCGTATAATATGAAAAAAAAATATACTTTATAATTTTAGCATGTCGTACGTAACAAAATAATTTTTACAGCCTCATAGCACTCTCCGTTTGAACGCACATCGTCCAAAAATACCATACAATGCGCAGATGGATTCATATCAGCATCGACTGGGTCTGTACCAGATGGCGATTATGGGTGATTGTCAGTTAGATAAATCACTCCTGACAGCGCTTGTTGAGAGGTGGCGACCAGAGACGTCGACATTTCATCTACCAGTCGGCGAGTTGATGGTGACGCTAGAGGAGACGCGAGTGGACACGATTCCCGATCGGGAGACCGAGGTAAATCATTATTACTCACCTCAATGGAAAAAATCAAATTTTGTTCATATTTTATTGACGGTGCAGGTGTAGAACCGAGGAGCCTCCACTTGGCGGTCCCGACCCTCAATTGCGGCTTCCATATGGTGTCAAATGGGCGACCCGACACTTGTTCAAGTACACGCCGCGACATGGAGGACCTGGGCACTTTCGGGATCAATTCGAGAATTTATAAGACGACAGCGTCAATTGGACGCCGTACAGTGCCTACCACGATGACTTGCCTTGGGTGTACTACGTGCATTTCAATTTGTAAGTTTCTAAAATCAATAAAATGTATGTAGTTCAATTGATACATGAATTTTATTTGCAATGTGTGTACTTATGCAGTTGGAAGTGTCGTGTGTGGATGATTCATTTCTGGATGGTTGAGAATCACTATCCAGATAGAGTCATGCGGCAATTCGGTCTTTTCCAGCAGGTTCCTCCGCCGGCGCCGATCGATTACCAACAGATATTGACTTACCGTAAAGACAAGCACACGTCGGGAGGCGGTGAGGGGCAAAATATCGATTGGGCGGAGTATTACTGGTGGGCACAGAATGAGCCCGAGCTACCTATCACGGAGTCACGACCGTACGACTATGCCCAACACTACACGTACATGGGGTGGTACTACAAGAGAGAGATGGCTACAATATGGTATGACATGAACACTGATGAACACTTGAGTCAACCATTACCGCACCCCGAGGAGCCTGTGGATGAGTTATCGTACGTACCACATTCACATCAGAGTGCCCGAGCGGTTAGCATTTAACCAATCTATTTTTTATTAATTAAACTCTTCACATAACTAGCGCTATACAATAAAAAAATTATATATGCAGATGTTCCGTTTGGTGAAGAATACAACCACCGCCATTGATTGGCTTACGAAGCCCGGACATGCAGCGTTTGGCAAGCATGAATTACGCCAGATAAAACATTTGATGGGTGATTTAGGTCATCCACATATTTTCACTTCGATTCTTGCTTCTGCAGGTTAATATTTAAAATTTTTAATTTTAACTTATGTGTATTTTTAATTTAACTGATTTTTGATAATTTAATTCATGTTAATATGTGTAATTTACTCGTACAGGTCTTCCGACGGATCTTGAGGACATCGATATCTCTACCGATACTCATCCGATCAGCGGCACACCTGACCCGGGGCCAGAACCGACGACTGATGAGTTTGACTTTTTCCAGGGAGATTTCATGTCGTACTCTCAGCTCATGAGTCAGATGAGCCTCGATCCGGGTGCTAGGACCTCCGATACCCAATATGATGCTCCGCGCGCGTCATCGTACGACACTCCTAGTCCGTCCACGCGAGTGCCCGAGACGCAGGCACCGCCAGACGCAAAACACGAGCGTCCTCGCCGTGAAATTCGGCCGAGAGACACGTATAGTCCGTCTCTCATTCGGAGAATGTTTCGTAGACGTTGATGTATTTTTTTTAGACTGTTCTTATATATATTTTTACATCGACTGTTCTTTATATCGACTTTATATCAATTTTTTACATTAACATAATAATTTTTAAATCATTAACAACAGAAAAATTATAATAATTTTTATATAACATAATAATCATTTACATAACATAATTAATTTCATATAACATAATAACTAACTAACTTAATAATATTGAAAACGTAAAAAAAAAAAAATTTACCCGGACCCGAGTTTGAAACTCGGGTCCATTTTTTTTTCTCTTTTCTGTAAAAAAAAAAAAAAACCCGGACCCGAGTTTCAAACTCGGGTCTGGCTATTTCTGCAAAACCGAGGAGAGAGATGGCCAGTTTGCTATATTATTTGTTTTATTTACTAAAATAAAAAAAATCTGTTCAGTTCACCTCGTGTTGCATTTTAGTTTTGACTCGTCAATCCAGCTCTAGTCGTACAGAAAATGCAATTGACTTGTCAAAACTGTTTCGATATCGCTCAAATATTTTATTAATGATAGACTAATAACACAACACTTATTAAGGATGCTAACTATTTTTCAAATGTACAAAAGATTTATTATTTTTTTCCGATGAAATGTAGCTACCTCTATATTGAGGAAAATTTAATTAATTTTCTGAAACTAAAATCCTTGCCTTTTTTTTATGGAATAGGTTTTGCAAACTTCACGGCCGTATTTGGTGGCTCCTATTTATTTAACCATACGGTGAATTTCCATGCCTCAGCATGCAAACAAAATACTGACTCATGATATTAGGGCATGAAGGCATTTTCATTTCGAGGTGGAGTGCAAACTGTGCAACAAATGCCTCATATGAGACCGCGCTCCATCTATGTTTCCTATATGAGAAAGGATTCAATTACTAATATGGTGTCATGATGTTTATTTATTTATTTATTTATTTATGTATAAATTTAAAAAATATAAACCGTTTGATAAATTTTATATCATATCAATTATATATATATATGAAAAATCATAAAATTTTAATTTCATTTGAATAGATATCAAGTAACGAGTCTAAATTATAAAATTTAGTCCATTGATTTTATTAATGTTTGATATATATATATATATAAATAATATTAAAATTTTAAAATGATATAATTTTTTATACATATATATAAGATGATATTTATAAGATATTCTTTCAATTAATTTTGTTATTTAATAATGTAAATAATAGTTATAAAATATTTAATTTTAATAACTTCAATGTGACGCTAAAATGATAGTAATTGAATCATTCTCTTATATATGCCCGGCTGCAAAACAGAAAACATTGGATGATGGGAAGATTTAGTACAAGGTTTGATCAAGTAATAGTTTGATTTGAAGTGATAGGCAGACTGTATCAGCAAGGGCCGTTTTTTAAAGCAAGATAAAAAAAATAATAAAATTATTTTTTTTAGGCAAAATCAAATATTTGCTTGAGATGTAAGCTGGTCGTGATTGCCAATCTCGTCCCCTGCATCTCTCAGGCCGCACCCGCTAATCCCATCCCCAGAAGAACTAACCTGCCACACAAGATTCGAAAAAAAAAAAAAAATCCTAAGGTCGGATCTCCCACGGTCCCACCCCAACCCCAATCTGGACGCGTATTCGTTGAGGAGGTTTTTCTGTGCGTAGGACTCTGCTGATTAATTTGGACGAGCGTGTAGAAGTGTAAACACGATTTTTAATGCATGAAGGGTTTATTATTATTATTTAATAAAAAACGTCCATTGTTGATCTGATGATTTAAAAGAAAAAATCATAAGTGCAGAGCTAAAAAAAATTCCGCGGAGGATGTGCGATCACCTCAACCCTCCTCTACCCACTCGTAATTTTAAACGTCATTATCAGAACTGTAAGTCAAGTTATTTTAACTATTGCCAACTGAATATAATTTAATGCCTTTAATTTAATTCAAGCGTTTCTTTAAAAAGGGCAGAAATATACAGCTTAAATCATGAATGTTGAATCTTATTGTTCATTGTTTCTTTATTATTTTGAAGGGTAAGTCTTCTTTGTATCTAAATGACTTGATATGTACTTTTAGGATCTCATAAATTATAGTCATACAAAGTGTCAATTATTTTTCTAAATAATGCGCTGCCATTTGCCAACCTATTTCCTCCCACGTCTAGAAGTTCATATTATTTCAAGACCGCCACAGACCTAAATCTATCCGGTCAGAAAACCTCTAAACAGCCAATGGATTTGGTTTTGAATTGTTGTAAGATAGCTAGTTCAATTAAATTTTTGGCGCGCCATGAATAAACTCGTGTTTGTTGTAGTGTTAAAATAATGTAGTTTAATTTATTTTAATTTTGGAAAAAATAATTTAGTTTAGTTTAATTATAGAATAATTTAGTTTAATTTTAGAATAAATCAATTTATTTTATTTTAATTATAGTTTAATTTAGTTTAAGTGCACTCCGCGTACTAGTGGACTAGGTCTTTTTGGGATCAGTTTGAGGACCCAAGTGATAGGAGTGTCAAGTGCATATCATACGTCAATTATCACTCAGACATGCCTCAGGTAAACTTTAAGGACTACAATTGATATATTCTTTTTTGAAACCTTACATTTATACTTTAAGTTATTTTAATATAATTTATTTAATTTTAACCATCATAACTGAATATATTATGTGTACATGATTCACTTTTTGATTCGTTAAGAACAACTATCCAAATATGATCATGCCCGTGCGTTGTAAAATTTCTGTTGCTTTACTATCCAAATATGAACATATTGTTTTACTAGTATTATGCTACGTGCGTTAATGTTTTATAAAATACATAAAAAATTTCTCACACCTTTCATAAGGAGAAATAGTTATTCAAAACATATAGAGTAAATTGTTTCCAAGTCCAAGTTATGAAAGAAATGAATATAACAAAATCCAGTGATAATGATAAAAGATGGCAACTTAAGGAAGATTCCTTCAAGTTCATGTTCTTGATTTGCAAGGTCACCAAAGTATGGAGACCTAATAATAACAATCGAAAAGTTCAAATCAATTATCAAAATCATGATCTAATTGCTAAGAATAAAATGAAATGTATTAATAATGATATAAGTAAAATATTAACATAAAGTCCTACCAAATTGGTAATATAAAGATCAAGGATATAAATTCGATGAATTTAAAAAATCTGAAGTTAACCACCAAATTAATTAACAACTAATATAAGACTAACTATGATAATATATATAGGATAGGCTTGGGTGCTACACGTAGTTAATGATCAAATTTGCTACGCACTAAAAAAATATAGTTAAATCAGCTCCAAATCTTGATTATGGGTCTCAATAAATTTTTTATATCAAAATATGATTGGATGTAAAAAAAATTTAAGTATTAGTTTTGGATTTTTAAAAATGACTTAGAAAATATGTATTATTTTATTATTTTTATTGAATCATTTTTAAAAATAAAAAAAATACTTAGAAAATTCAAAAATAGAAACAATTTACATCCAATCATATTTTGATATAAAGAATTTATTGAGACTCATAAATCAAAATTTAGATATGATTTAACTATATTTTTTATTCCATAGCAAATTTAATCACTAACTACGCATAGCACCCAAGCCTATGCCTATATATATATATATGCACGTCTTGACATGCATACGTGGTGGGACACTATCCTATTCTATTTTTTATTCGGGGTGTAACATAATATCATCAAAAGATATTAAGTTATTTACAATGATGTATTATAGTAATTTACAATATTATGATGGAAAACCCAAATCTTTATGACATAAAATGCACACAAAATTAAGACTTATGCATTAAAAAAATACTTAGTCTATTGGAGTTTATATCATTTATTATCTCATTTATGTACATAATATTATTAAATATATAAAATTATTTATAATAATGTCTATTATTAATTTATATTATTATCACTATAAGTTCAGCATTTAGGATGTGAAATGCGTATAAAAATATATGTCTATTTTAGTTTCATATCTTTTATTCCTCATTCATGCTCATAGTCTCATCAAAATACATAAAATTATTTTAAATAATGTCTTTTATTCATTATATTATTATTTTCACATATTCAAGTCTTTGTGACAGAAATTATACACAAAAAATATAAATTTATTAAAGTATTATTTTTAGTCTACTGAGTTTTATATTATTATGTACCTTATATTTTTACCCCTTATAAAAGAAGCTTGAAAATGTAGATGAAAACATCTATCTGTCTTCTTAAATGATTCAATCTGTCTTTTTAAATAAATTTAAATCGTTGATCAACTGATACATAAATTTAATAGTTAGCCCATAATCACTCTCCTCC
>CAXKVV010001340.1:0-26277 GCA_964058805.1 Schoenoplectus triqueter
TTCTAGGGTTATATTCCTAGGTTGGGATTTTTACAACTATTTGATTTGACAATCTTGATAACTAATTTAATATAAATTTATAAAAAAATTAAAATTATAAATATTCTACAATATATTTCTACGCGGGTAAATTTTCTGGGTATTATACGTTAAATTCATATTTCGTCAATGAAATTTTATTTATCCATTTTTAGTCACTAAATTTTGATGTTTGTTCAGATTTGATCACTCTATTAGTTTTTTCATTCAAACTTAACAGAAATTTTATAATATTATATGAACATGTATGTTAATTATTTTTGTTCTATTATTAATGAAAATTTTATAATACTATATGAATATATATGAAAAATTTATAATATCATATGAACATGTATGTTAATTTTATAAATTACTATTTTTTATCATTCAAAGTATTTTTGTAATTGAGTATATAACTTAATAAGTTAATTTATATCAACCATCTGATTTTGTTTGTTTGAAGAAAAAATTTTTAATTTAATATTTTACTTAGAGATATTAATATCATACTATAATTGAAAATCAAGGTTTTATGGTTAATTTATTTATTTATTAATATCATAATATATTTATTTAATAATTAATTTAAAAATAAAAATAAAATTATATATTCTAAATAGTATAATTTCTTTTAAGAAATAAAACATAAAAAATTACTATTTTTTTAAAAGAAAAATAAAAATAAATAATTTGTGCCTATATTGTCATATTTTTAAAATTTATATAAAAATATATGTGTTCAAACTTTAATATAGAGGTCAAGCAAAGTGTTCCATTAAATTTTGAATGGAAAAACTAACGAATCGATCAAATTTTAATAAGAATTAAAATTTAGTTACTGAAAATAGATAAATTAAAGTTCAGTGATCAAATATAAATTTCAGATATAGTTTAGTGACTTCCCAGAAAATTTACCCATTCTTAAACTTATGAATTTATTACATTTTAAATTTGATGCAATTTGAGTGTTATTTGATATTCCATCAAATGTCATCAAAATTATATGATTATTTTAATTATTTAAATTTAATAGTTTTTGATAAAACAGGGGCGAATTTAGGGCTTGAGCCAGGCTGGGCCTTGGCACCCCCTTAGCCCAGAAAAGTTTATTAACCCTTCCTACTAAATCCTTTGGTCAGCCCAGCAAAAAAAATTCGGCCCACCTAGCAAAAAAGAATTCTCCCGCCTCAACGCCTGATCACACTCGTGACTCGCGTAATTCCAAAAAAAATTCTATCGATTTCGCTCCCTGCCTCTTCCGCTCCCCGCCGCCCCGCTCCTCTGTTTCGACGCAAGACGCGCTAATCGCCGGTGCAGTGACAGTGGTGACTGCCCGACTCCCCACTCCTTTTCCCCTTCTAGTTCACTGCCTGCCCGGCTTCCCGCTTACCTGCTCCTCTGCGCGACTGTGCCCCTGCCCCTCTGAATGGTGTAGGTCATAAATGCTCTGAGACTGAAGGAGAGAGAGTGCGGGTTGGAATTGGAGATTGAGAATACCTAGAGCAACCAAAACTATTTCATTTGACATCAGCGGATAGCAACTTCAAAGCTGAAAATTTTAGACCGTCTTTTTTTTATTTTGGGTTATAAATGGTAATTTATCTGCGTATATATTTGTCAACACATTTCATATATTTTTATTGGAGGTTATTGTTAGATGATATTCAATAAATTGGCCTCTAGTTCGTTGCTCGATGATGAAAGGATTTTGCAGCGTTTTCAAAATATGAAGACTCGAAAGTTGCAACTATTTCAAATTAGGCATTAGTGGTACGTTTTCTATTTGAAAATTTTAAATCATTATGATTGTGATATATGGATTCATTATAAAATTGATAATTAAATTCTATCAATGCAGGTTATTTTTTATGTTTTATTTTGGCTTCAAGATATAAAGAATGATTCATCGATTAAGTGTCTCTTACTTAGGACAGAGCAATTTCCAGCACAATCTCCTGATGGTTAATTATATTTTTTTAGAGATCTTCTTGAGTTTTTTCAGTGTTTTTGAGCTCATTTTGCTTCAGACAAAGAGTAGAACGTAACCCTTTGGGTCTCACAACCGAAATATTTAAGGAGGCAAAAAAAATATGAAATAGAGGGATGGTTCAGAATTTAGTGACTAATTATAATTAATCTTAATTAGATGTATTATGAAATAGAGGTATTATAATTAATCTTAATTAGAGGTATTATAATTAATCTTAATTAGTATATAATTAATGTATATTTAAACTTTAATTATTACTAAATCATAAAATTTCTATAAAAATACAATTAATCGAGTCGAGTCGGGTTGGGTTCGGGTCAAAAAAAATAAATTCATATCCGACTCATTTATTTTCGGATCATGTTGGGTCGGATCGGGTCAATAATTGACACCTCTGTAATCATAACAGATCAAAGATTTTATGTTTGTTTAGTGCAAAATTGTGTCGTTGATGCAACTTTTTTTTACATCAATTTTTTTTCAAAGATAAGTCATTGCCCAAATTTTTTTTTCATGAGCATATTAATGCAAGTTTTTCTTGTAAAAACTTAATTAAAACATATTACGTGTCTGGTTAGGGACAACTTGATCAAACAAAAATATCCATTTTATAAAGTCACATACTTATATTGCCACATTCAGGGCATATCATGATACTGCAATACATTTAATATAACTATATTTTAATTTAAAACTCAAGAAAAAACTAACAATATTAGTAATAACAGAGCTTGAAAAAAATATTTATAGCTAGTATATGAAATTTAAAAGATGGAAATTGGAGAGAGGGAAAAACGTTTTGCACATGTGGATGTGGTCAAATGACAAGAAAGGGAGAGAAGGTAAAAAATTATTATATGTAAAGTAGAACTTTCATGATTGGACATTTGGACCTCTCATGTCCGTAGGTAGCTTTTAGAAGAATTGAAGTTTTTTTCTTTGTTTACACTGGAGATGATATCCTCCATTGCACACTACACATCGGGGAATGGGGGTCATAGGCAGGTTCTTCTGGCTCGGAGAACAGGTAGAGGTGGCAGAATCCGACCCGATCCGATAAATCCGTCCGACCCGTTCAGATTCGAACCCGATCTGATCTGATCTGATTTTTTAAGAAAGTCAAACTGATCCGATCCGATCCGAACCCGACCCGACCCGAGATCAAATGGCCTTCAATCCAATCGAAATCTATCAACGATCTGAAAAAACACAACATGTAAATTGACCCGATCCGACCCGACCCGACCCAGCCCGACCCGATTTCTTCCAGAAAGTCAAACTGACCCGAATCCGAACCCGACCCGACCCGAATCCGAATCCGACCCGACCCGCCCGATTGCCACCTTTAAGAACAGGGGTCAAAGTTGAAGATTTTAGTAATTTTTATATAACTCAAAGGCTCAATTACACCTCGCTCAGAAAGATTTCTGAATTTTATGGGGGTCAATTGACCCCGTTCATTTAATGTACCTCCGCCTCTGTTTGTGTATGATCTAGTGAATTAGATGATGAATTGTTTATTTAGATGGTGATTAATATTTGAACTTGTGTAGAAATTAATTAACTCGATATTTGTATATAAAATCGTAGGTTCAAGATTAAGTATCGAAATGAGATGTTAATTACCCGACCTAAGTTGAGACTTAGGAAAATAACTTTATTAAATACCTTAGTATATGTAGGGACCCAGATTTAAATCTTGTTATTGAGTCCATTTAGGGATTCGATGACTTGAGTATACAACTTGGCTAATCACAGATTTTAGTATGTTTAGGGTATGTCACGAACAAAATTTATCCTAGATAAAGGACTGCACGACCAAAGTAAGCATATCCTAAATTAGAACTAAGAAATTCGCAATTGTAATTGCATGAGAAAATAACAATTTAATTTGAATTAATTTAGCATATGTATCAATTATAACCCGAAAGATCTAAAAACTTTCTATTTTTTGAACTTGCCTAATTTATAGTTCTTTCAATTTAGGATAGCATTATTTTTTTTTATATTTACTTTAGCATAAAAATAGTGTTAGATTGTTAGCTCAATTTTTTATTATTTAGATAATTAAATTTTGAATTACTTAGTATCAAAATTTATTCATGTGGATTGACCCATAATTATACTATAATTGTTAGGTTTATACGCATATAAATTCAACAATTTAGTATATTTTAGGATATATTTATATTAGCCTCTAACACACGTAAAGTGTTGTATTCATGAATTTTTATAGGTTGGAATTTTTTATATATAAATCATGTTATACGCTTGTGTCTTCTATAATCTTTATAACTCCCTATTGTAGTTCTCCGTTAAGATCAGCTATTTTTCTTTTATTGAATCCTAATTTCAAATTAACAATAAGTAGCATGCTCTCAATTTAATTTATTCATAATAATATTTCTTGAAAGATATTTCTTTCAAATTTGCATAAGTGCGTCTAGAAAATAAGTAATGTATTTACCTCTAGAAAATCCTCTTCAGAATTCATCTCTCATTCATTTTACTCTCATTTTCAATATAATTTCATAATGGATGGCAAGAATATACCAGCAATTTGTGACAATCCTGAGGTAATGACGAAGAACACATACCATATCTTTTAAGGATAAAATAGTTGTTGGATTTGTTACATGTGTTGTACTTTGAGTATTGGAGAGAATTAAATTGTGCTTTACTTCTCACTCAAACTAAATTTGTAGCCATCAACGCTACCCTGGTACATCATATAACCTGTCAAACACGAACTGGGTATGTGTATCAGGTGCGGGTACGCATTCGGTACGGCTGGGTGCACCACGTGGCGTACTTATTTACTTCAATCAAGATACGGCTGGGTACATGTCGGGTACAGTCAAGATACAGCTAGGTATATATCAGATACGGTCAAGCCTCAGACATGTGTCTCCAGTGAGAGAGACACGTGACCTATACATGGAAGATCACGGTCAAGCTTCAAGCATGCGTCTCCAGTGAGAGACACACGTGATCTATACATGGAAGATCCACAGCGAATCTTAATTCGCTTAGCAAAATTAGGTAGAAATTGGTGCCGAGGTTGGAAATCGAACACGAAAAATGTCGTTATCAATCAAGAATGAAACCATTGACTCAACGACTTTTCTTTGAAATATACTTTTTTTCATTTTATATATTAAGCTTACCAAAAAGCGTGAATGACTCCTCAAGTACTGCCTATAAGCATTAACGGCTGAATTAAATGAATTCTTTATTTTGATTATTTAAATATCTTAGTTTTAACATTATATGTACATAAATAAATAAATATATAACATAGCCGCACTCGTATTCTTAATTTTTAGAAAATATAGTATCATTGTACCTGTATCATATTCAATATGATGTTTGTATTCATACTCATGCAACGTAGACAACTATGTTAGGATCATAAATTATTGGTTTAAGTAGGCACTGGTGTGATTGGAAAAGAAAAGTAGTTTTGTTTAAGCTTTCTTTGATTTTGCCCAAGGTTCTAAATAGCAATTATCACGCTATAGCGTGATATAACAAAAGTTATCATACATCATGTTTTCTTTATATCTTCTATTATTTTATATAAATTAGACTTCATAGAGCAACTAAAGTAACTAAGTAATAATAAATTGATTAAAAAGTTATAAAATAATAATTAATTAGTACAAACTCGAAGTTACTATTCGAAATATCATTCATATCGTAAAAGCTAAATAATTTTTTTTATTCAAAATAATCTAAATAACCGTAAACTGTATTATTTTCTTCATTAAAATGATCACAATACTATAATTACATGAGTTTGGAATCATTATAAATTACATAAAATTTTAATTATTCTTGATGAACTATCGAACGATAATGAAATCATATGAAATTTGAATCACTATCAATCTATAAGCAAAAGAATATATATATATATATATATATAATTATTTTTAAGAACTTTTCTTATTTATTTAAATATTTATTTTTAAAATTGTCAAGATAACTTATTGTTTGGAGATCTCTCCTCATATATATATATATAGTATGTCACATGTGTAGTTTCTTCTACAACCTATGCAAACTTCTTTAAACCTAATTAGTCAAACTTCATCAACATACATACATACATACATACATAATCGCTAAATAATTCCATGATGTGGGGTCTCATTTGCAGCATTGTCGTACATTTCCCCCTTATCTGGGATAGGGCTCAGGCTGTCAGACGAAAAAAGGCTGCCAGCGCTATGGACGGAGATGCTCATCGGAGTGCCTGGTGGAAAATTATAAGGGGAACTCGGTTGCATTTTGTGGAATGTATGGCTGGACAAGTCTTTTTCATCGTAGAGTTTAATCACAGATCGAAGGCTAGATCGGAAAGAACTTATAGAGGTAATCTGCCTTATGTGGTGGCTATTTTGCCAGAGAAACATAACTAACTGGATCAGGCAACAAATCACTGACAACACACCGGTGATGAGAAATAAGCCCCAAAAGATTTCAAGGTCTAGGCTCTGGGAAGAGAAGGGGCTATCCTGTGGCGGGCATGACAGCGCCTCACCAAACCACTTTTGAGATATTCGCGTGCTCTCATCTCCTTCAGTTATGTTGAGGATTACCCTAGAGAGATCAGGTACCAGAGAGGATCCTCTTGGAAATACCTGTAATATATTAGTCCTTTGAGAGTTAATTAATTATTGTCCTTTGGTTTATTTCCTTAAAAATTATAATCTAACAATAGTTTTTTTATTTTCCAATGATTAATATTCAACCAGAACATGAGGCTTATGTAATTTCCACAGCACAGGTTCATGTTGTCAGCAATTCCAAATCCTTTTGTTTATATATATATATATATAAATGCAGAGTTTGCAGAAGACTCACAAATCCAAATCCGCTCGTCTTGTTCTGTAGGTTGACCATTGTATAATTGTAATAGTACTTGTTTAGAAAGACTTGGAGGTACGGGGTCTCATCTACAACTGCAACAATGGAGTGGTTCGACAATGCTTCTTCGTATTCATCAGGCGATTGGAAGGGAAGAAGTCTACTTTCATGAAAACCTGATCTTAGCAAAAAATCTCTCGTGAAGGAGTCTGTTAGGTAACCAATCTTCCTTTCACTCTTCAAAAGCTCACTTAGTTCAGAAAAAATTGGAGTAAGGCGTTGAACGGTCAGAGTCGATGTTAGGCTAGCTGTGTAACTTGTTTGTAATATGAGCACAACGAATACCCATACGATTATGACCAATCTTGATAAATTGCTTGCCAATATTTCCCCTGCAATAAGGTGCATTATTTGGGAGTAAGTAGAAGTGATGACTTCTCTTAGTCGTGCTATGCGCCAACAAACCTTCAAATAAAAGTAAAACACAGTGAATTGTTTCTTTCCTATGGGCGTCAAATCTTTGCATACAAACAATGTAGGCATTAGTACATAGATAACAATGGTCGGTCAGTACACATACATGATTGGGTATAATTTAGTTTTTCTTCTTTTGGGGTGATGGAGGGACACGATTGATTGACGGTAACTTTCCCTTGAAATTGTTCTTTAAAAGAAATGTGAAAGAGTAAAGATAATCAAACTTATTGTGCGAAAAAACAAGCGTGGAGAATGTGAAGTAAAAGACGGTGCCGAGTTGGTACGAAGGCGGTCCTCTGAACTCATCATTGATACGGTGCTCCAAAGCCCAGATGACTGCACCAGTGAAAACAAAGAATGCTAAGCTACCAAACCAGAGATCAGGCTTGAGGGGCCTAAGAAAGATCCATGCATTCTTGCTCCGCTCATTCCTCACCGGTACCACCATTGACAAGCCTGACGACATGTACGGTAGTGTGAAATCAACATCCTGTGATCTGTTGTAGGTGATCGTCATATCGGCAACTATTGCGTCGTATGTCTACATGAAATTTGGTTATTAATTACTTATTATAGGACAGTAACTTATTTTCTTAATAGAATGTTATTGAGGTAAATTGTAAATGCATTAATTATGGGGGGGGGGAATGAATGTTGAGTATTAGCAGTTTGTTGAAAACGAACACTAATTTAAACACATAACACAGTGAATTATTAGTATGACACGGATTATCATCAGGACCTAAATAATTGTCTTCCATCTGATTAATCAGTATAGGAGATGTCTTCCACAAGTAGTTAGTTAGTCAAATATATAGAAATGTAAATTGCACTTATTGAATGGCAAATTGGTATTTTTTTATGTGCACTGAAATTTATAAGATTTCAAACAGATGCATAATTAAGTTTATAAACCTTTTCGCGGCACTGAACTATTGGTGTGTTGACAAAAGCTACGTACAACAACCACATTAAATTGTATAGGAGAAGTCATTATCTCATGCAACAACCACATAATTAAAAAGTCAAGGCCTGTTAAGGAAATATATAAAATTGAGGCCGCTTTTATTTAGAAATATACATGGTCATATCGCTTGGAAATTATACATGTTTAAAGGAATAAGATCCACTCGACCTGCACCAGTTGGATTTTCTCCGGAGGAACGGACCGGACTTCTGAAAAAAGTCAGGTTTGGATTTGTTTTCTTTTCAGCAATAAATTTTCTTTAAAAACGTAAATGAGTGTGACTCATCGGTCAGCTGTCACCGTTGCATAGCGATCAATATAACTAATTTTGTGCATTTAAAAAGATTGTTAACTCTGCAATTTTGAAATGATGAATATTCTTTAAATTAATAAACTTGCTTTATCTATATGTGTGTTTAGCTGTGAATGTGATAACAAAAAGAAAAAAAGTAAAGTACAAAATCCTTTAGTTATATTGATCGCGAAAATATATTAATATTGGTAAAGCAGACTACTTTCTTTTCTTCTCTTTTTTTTTTTGAGAAAAAAGAAAGGCATACTAAATGGTATTTTATTTCATCAAGTAATCAATGCCTCATAAAAAGAAAAAAAAAACAACTCCTAGTCTATTCTATTGGGCCTAATTAGTTTAGGGGTCACTCAAAGATATACTGCCGACCATTAATTATAGTAAAAGAAATTAGAATTATGTCAATTTATATAGTTGACTACTTGACTTGAAGAGTCAAGCATTGTGCATATCTTGAATTAATAGCAAGGCCGAAAATAACTAAACTTAACGACTTCTAAATCTGGGCAAGCTCATGTTGCTCGTGAATTTGAACGCGCGATTCAAAGTCAGCGTGGAATTCAAACTAAATTTGTGACCAAGAATATTGTTTATTCAAAGTTCAAACTAACAATTACAGATTTGTAATCCATCAATGCCCCCACGTATATTTTGGTAGGAGAAAGATGGGGGTTGGATGGTAATTAATTTATGGTTCAAATATCAAATTTCCTTGTTCGTTAGGCGTACGTCCTTTTCACTGTTTTACAAGTTGGTACTATTGTATATTGGAACTGTCATAAAAGGAATCAAACTAACACTATGATATGAGAAGGAATTCAATTGTCATCATTTTGATGTTTATAGTGTATATTTAATTATTTATGTATACATTAAAAAATTTAAACTGTTAGATGTATTATATATCATTTCAATTATATGTATATGAAAAATTATAAAATTTTAACTTATTTGAATAGCCATCAAGTAACGTGTCTAAATTATAAAATTTGGTCCGTTGATTTTATTAATACTTGTTGCCTATATAAATAATATTTAAATGATATAATTTTTTGTATACATATATAAGATGATATTTACAAAATATCCCTTCAATTAGTTTTGTTATTTAAGAATTTAAATAATAGTCATTTGATATTTAATTTTAATGGCACCAAAATAGTAGTAATTGGACCCTTTCTCATGCTACGACAGGTGAATTTAAATTTATAACAGTACGATAATGTGAAAAATAAAGTACAAATGG
This sequence comes from Schoenoplectus triqueter, assembly GCA_964058805.1. Classification (NCBI taxonomy): domain Eukaryota; kingdom Viridiplantae; phylum Streptophyta; class Magnoliopsida; order Poales; family Cyperaceae; genus Schoenoplectus; species Schoenoplectus triqueter. The sequence goes on from CAXKVV010001340.1 coordinate 9,884, forward strand.
ATAGCTTATTGTGTACAAATGGATAACTAAGTAATAATAAATTGATTAAAAAGTTATAAAATAATAATTAATTAGTACAAACTCGAAGTTACTATTCGAAATATCATTCATATCGTAAAAGCTAAATAATTTTTTTTATTCAAAATAATCTAAATAACCGTAAACTATATTATTTTCTTCATTAAAATGATCACAATACTATAATTACATGAGTTTGGAATCATTATAAATTACATAAAATTTTAATTATTCTTGATGAACTATCGAACGATAATGAAATCATATGAAATTTGAATCACTATCAATCTATAAGCAAAAGAATATATATATATATATATATATAATTATTTTTAAGAACTTTTCTTATTTATTTAAATATTTATTTTTAAAATTGTCAAGATAACTTATTGTTTGGAGATCTCTCCTCATATATATATATATATATATATATATATATATATAGTATGTCACATGTGTAGTTTCTTCTACAACCTATGCAAACTTCTTTAAACCTAATTAGTCAAACTTCATCAACATACATACATACATACATACATAATCGCTAAATAATTCCATGATGTGGGGTCTCATTTGCAGCATTGTCGTACATTTCCCCCTTATCTGGGATAGGGCTCAGGCTATCAGACGAAAAAAGGCTGCCAGCGCTATGGACGGAGATGCTCATCGGAGTGCCTGGTGGAAAATTATATGGGGAACTCGGTTGCATTTTGTGGAATGTATGGCTGGACAAGTCTTTTTCATCGTAGAGTTTAATCACAGATCGAAGGCTAGATCGGAAAGAACTTATAGAGGTAATCTGCCTTATGTGGTGGCTATTTTGCCAGAGAAACATAACTAACTGGATCAGGCAACAAATCACTGACAACACACTGGTGATGAGAAATAAGCCCCAAAAGATTTCAAGGTCTAGGCTCTGGGAAGAGAAGGGGCTATCCTGTGGCGGGCATGACAGCGCCTCACCAAATCACTTTTGAGATATTCGCGTGCTCTCATCTCCTTCAGTTATGTTGAGGATTACCCTAGAGAGATCAGGTACCAGAGAGGATCCTCTTGGAAATACCTGTAATATATTAGTCCTTTGAGAGTTAATTAATTATTGTCCTTTGACATCCTCGATAATAGTGTAAAATAATTTATATTTATTAAATCTAATAAAGAAATATAATCTATATATTATATATATCATAATATATATATATATATAGTGATGTACTGATGTTATGGTGCTTCGCGAAGCACAAAATCTTTTGTGCTTCGCGTTTGTATCTCAAATTTAAAAGTTCAAACGGCTGATCCAAACCGTTGAACATCATCTTCATATTGAAATATCTTTGGAGATCAAATTTTATATTTTTTTGAAATTGTTTGCTATTTTTTAAATGGGTACAAAGTTTGCTGATATATATATATATATATATATATATATATATATATATTATTAAAAACTATGAAAGTAGTACATTTCATCAATTAATTTATGAAATTTACGCCAGTTCATTTATATCTATATATAACAATGTTTGAAATAGCATCAAACGATTTTTTTTTAACTTGCATGAAAATTAATATACAACTAATCTATACGGAGAGTAAAATGCATATATATGTCTATAATTAATGTTTCTTTTATTTTTTAAAATTTATAATCTATTTTGAGAAAGCTTCGTCGTGAATATCGATGTTATTGGTTAATGGAATGACCACCCTTTATCTATATATACAGTAATTGCTATGATTGTGAATGACCCAAAGAAAAAAAATGCTAATATAGTAAATGTGTCCCTACAATAACGTAAGTGTGATAAAAAATAATTAATTAATCATTTTGGGTTTGTCCTCGTTTTAAATTTTTTATCAAATCATATAAATAGTAATGCATGTTCCCTCGATGTTTTTGCTTCCAGTTAATTATCTAGAGCAAGACCATGAGATTGTAGAACTAAAGCTTAACCCTATTTCATGCAACTTCCATGATGTACGTCGTGATTAATATACTATATATGTCACAAAAAATATCATAACAACAATTTGCAGCTAGGCAACAAATGCAAAAATGTTTAGAGAAGAGAAAAGGCTCACTCACCCCATTACATTGACAATGTAAAATTGTCAATGTAATGGGCAATTGACAATGTGTTGGGGTGTAATAGCCTATGGTCCTTCCCTTCCCAATGACATTGACAATGCAAAATTTGTGTTTAGGATAGCTTGAAGAAGTTGCTCGCCAGTTGTTGAGGAACCCATGCTTGAAAGATCGGTGCTACCATTTTTAGTATTAACAAATTGGTTGTCAATTTGTTTTACGTGCTCTGCAGCCATAGCCACTGCCCAGGCTGCATCGTATGCCCATATGACATAACGATCGATGCCCTGGAACCATCTTCAATGCATAGCATATCTACCAAAAAGGCAAAAACATTGATGAATGTGATTTATTGAACAAAGATCATAAATGGGTTCCTTCTTATTTGGACATATCATGTGTCGCAAACAAGCAAAATTTACTTGGCTCCAGTTGATTTGAAATCTCAATTGGAACCCACAGCGATTCTCCACCTCGAATGCTGGGATTCTCTGTGCCGTGTGCAGCATCGAAATTTTGGTGTTTGACAACATTTCAGAAATTCAACTTCTTCAGATCCAGGTTTCAATAAAAGCAAACCTTTTGGGATTCATTTAAAACTAATTTTCCCTATAAGCCGCATGGCCCCCTCCCGTCTCTCTGTTTTTTCTAATTCTATATGAGGAAAGCCCAGGACAGAAACCCTAACCAGCCGCCACACCTCGCTCCTCGCTAAGACCTCGTCTCCTCCAAATTTCCCTCTTCCTCTCCAGAGGCTATGCTCCCACCTTGCGCACCAAACACTTTCCTACTTAAACCCCACACAAAGTCTGAACCAACTCTCTTCTCTTCTCGCTAAACCCTAGACGCCGCAGTCCGGAGCGTTTTTCCACTCAAGTCAAGTGTACTCTTTCGCCTCATTGTTTTGCACTTTTACTCCGAGCCTTCACAGAAATGAAGTCGAAATACGCCATTAAACGCTTTCAGCTCTTAATCGCCTCAAGAATCTTACCACCATTCCTTTGCTGCTCAATCGATCGCCCTCTCGGCACCTGCCCTTAGAGTCCACCTCGAAAAGGTGACGTCAACACTTCTACCTACTTCGTCATTTCATTTGTTGTTTTTTTTCTTTTTATTTTCATTTGATCCTTTTTTTTTTCAGATGCTAGGTTGAGAGTACTCTGTCTCGGGATACCTTTGCTATCCACTCCGTAAAGCTGGCATTGCATCGGTACGTATTTCGCTAGCTAATATTTTAACTATAAGAGTGTCAGTTTTCTTGTAAAATGACTGTATAAAGGGCGGTATAATATTTTTCTTTGTTTTGTGAAATGCGCTTACTATTGAATTTGCTATATGTGCTGTCCAGTCTACCCTAAATTATGCTTTCCTGAATTACTGAATTAGATTTTGAACTTTGTACCATGTGTTCTGTACTCCAACAAACTGTTATTATGCAATACATCATATATTATTGTGTATAAATTTATCGTCCAGAGTTTGCATAGTGACATGGAGCCACCCTCATTTTTAGATCTGAAAATATTACTTTTGTACAATTTAAAATCTTCTAGATAAAATTTAGTAAATCTTTGTAGTTTTTTTGACCAATATGATCTGTCATTAGTTGGTGTGAACAAATTACCCAATAATACACTGCAGTTGCAGTAAGATATGATATATAAATAAATTCAAGTAAGAACTTTCTTAGGAACAAATAATAAGACTAATCAAGAAACTTGGACTGTGAGACATTTCGCAAGCATTAGTTAAATTAAGCAGTCGAGCCTCCTTGAAACCCTATTATGAAAACTTGAAAAGCTTGTCATCCACGCTCAAACTGTCAAGCAATCTAGGTTCCTCTGCATGTAGGAGCCTCCCTATATTATCCAGTAAACATCAACTCCTGTGCAGCACAGCATACAAAGCAAATTTGGGAGTTTATCGAGTTACGAAAAGAATTATCATGTGCAGTCCAAATAATGACAATGATGGAGAAGAGTGAAGCTGAGCTTCATTCATTCAGTTATTGAACTTTTCCTCTCAGATGTGTCATTTTAGTTAGATATGATTAAGAGCATTGCCCGGTATCTGCAAATACAACATTTGAGGTTGAAATATTGATTTTTTTTGCCCACTACTTTCGATCATTCTATTGGAGCATATCACTTGTAATATTCATCTAAGCATGATAATTAGGTCATTATCAAAGTCTGCAAGAAAATTGTCTTTTTTTATGTATAGTTATTTTTGTCACAGGAAGTCATCATTTACATCAAAAGGTTATATATATTATTTTGTTTATCCATTCTTTATATAGGGATGTGAAATACTGTCAGTTAATAAGCTAGAAGCATAATAACTCTTCTTGCTAAGAGAAAGAGGAACATGAAGCAGGAGATTTGGTTTTTGTTGCCTTAGAGAACAAAAATGGCTGACCTGAATTAGGTTAGTCTCTTTTCTTATGAAAGACATTTTTTTTGCATAAGCTGGTTGTTATGTGGACTCCATTTGTTTATTGGTTCCAATGATTGCAAGTTACCAGGAGATTTGGATTTAATCAACACAATACTAGGGTTAATAAGGAATTGTACTGGGTTTATTCTTTTGGTAGAAATGATCAGATAAGATAGTGGTAAGTTCTGATTGTAGAAGACCTCACATGCATTGCTTTTTAGCAGCATTTTAAGTTGGGATTCATTTTTGAAGTGAAGAATGTGTTGAATTTTGTGAGTATGTGAAAAATGATGAACAGAGAAGAATGTTTTTCTTATTGATTGTTCTAATTAACAATGGAGAAGAGTAACTCTTTATATAGCACTAAGTCACTAATGGTAGCCTATTTCTATTCTAACGTGTACCTATGTATTTTACAGTGATATGTTTCTATTTTTTTTTAAGTTGAGGTTTTTTTTGGCCAAAAATAGTTGCTTCTTTTCATTGCCAAAACTAGCCAATGATGAATAAACCTAACGGGTCTGAGGATTCATTTATCCAAATGTCCCTTTAATTGCTTCTTGGTTAATCTCGCTTTCCAACAGCAGGGTATGCTGGGTGATTTCTCAATGCTAAACTTCATTTCTTGTACAGATCACTGGCGTGGCAAACTCAATGGAGTTTCTAAAAACTGTCGCTTGTTTTGGATGGTACAGAAATCTTTAGATTAACAAACTTTGTACCCATCTAAAAAATATCAAAAAAATTCAAAAAAATATAAAATTTGATCTCCAAGGATATTTCAATATGAAGATGAGGTTCAATGGTTTGGATCGGCCGTTTGAACTTTTAAATTCGAGATACGGACGCGAAGCACAAAAGATTTTTTGCTTCGCGAAGCACCATAGGATTACTCTATATATATATATACACATCATGATATTTAATTTTTCGGCTGCAAAAGTGATTACAGCATTATTATCTTTTTGTGCGGTAGGCCTAGATTATATATAGTTAATTTTCTGGATTTTCAGGTGAATTGAACACATTTGAAGGGATTCGTAGCTATTATCAATATCTGTCAGTAAGAAAACAGAGCAAATATGTGCAATAACTTAAATGTACTTGTCACTCTCTTATTAGCAACTTGTCAAATGAATATACATATATATGCCTGTCTGGCTATTTGAGCATGCATATCAGATAACATTCTGGAAAAAAGGAGAACAATTTTTTTTATGCAACCGGTCAAAGACCTTGATGATTTTATCAAGTAATGAAAAGGTGCTCAAAACGGGCTTACAAGGCTGTCTCATAAGGTACACAGTACTGCCAGCCATGTTGTAAGCATGGCTGTGAATCACGACCCCTAAATTTTGAACTGCTGTATTCTATGCTTTTATACATGCTAACAGTAACTCAAGTACTCAACCATTTCCCTCTCTCCTCTTTGTTTGCAAAGAGATGCCTTTTTATTTCCTTCCATAATGTCCAACGAGCCATCACATACAGTGTGTCCCACTGGCTAAGCTTGTCAGAGTGCACCGTTTGATGCTGGTCCCGCCAAGTGTAGTATGCCGAAGATAGCACCAGCATTGGTCGGAAATTAAAATAGATGAAGCATGAATCCTATACGGCCTAAAATAAAATTGCAGGTCTGGTTTCGCATCTCTATCCATTGTCGTGTTTGAAAAGACTAAAATAAAATTGTTGTTCTAATATGTAAGTCATGTATTTTTTCTTTTACAAAAAAATATACAAGTTAAATTCTATAAAAGAAAAATTAAAATAATCTTGAAAACCCAATAGTTTTGCATCTCTATCCATGGTTTGTATTTTGGATCAAAATCAGAATGTCATTTTGAACTGTCAAATTAAGGAATTATACTTTGTGACCCTCAAAATGGTGACCAGCAGGAAATCACAAGTGATGTATATGTTAAAACTCTCTCATTGTTCATTTTAATTGTATTGAAATCTCAGAATGGACTACTTCGATGTATACTTAATTCATTGTTCAATGAGTGCAAAGCCAGGCCTGGCATTTTCCCCTGTGAAATGAGATGATATTGTCCCAGACCTGAGGGGTGTGGGAGGCAATGGAGTGCCACAAGCTGGGTCTGACAAGGTCGAGCAATTTTACAGCAAAGAAGCTTGAGGTGCTTCTTCAGTTTGCAAAGATACCTCCAGCTGTCAACTAGGTACTGAATTTCCAATATAATGCAAAATTTAATTTGACTAGTTAAATGAATATATTTATGTTGACTAATTTACATGTACACTGTCAAATCTTTGGACTTGTTTTGAAAAATTTTAAATTTATTGCACATTCTAAATGGTATTTCTTTTTCTTTTTTTTCTAGCAATGTTTGATAATTGGATCAAGTCAAAGAGGGTAGGACTTACAAACGGAGTACAACTGAAACAAAGAGAGATCAAATTAGGAGAGGATGTGCTGATTCGTTACTGTCAAAACAAATTGGCATCCAGGTAGATTAGTCTGATCTCAATTTTGCTTTAGCTTTTGGAGTTGTTGGATATTGCAAAATAATTTTTTGAGTCATTTTATCTTATTGGGTAGTCATGTTACATAATAATGATTTGTCACATGTTAATTGTTGGGTTGCAAAATGTTGTTATTGTGATTTTTGTTTAGTACTTGGATGGAAAGTCACAAAGTGGAAAATTTTAGAATGTTGTTTGGAAATATGTTGTTCAAGTTTTTTTCTAAAAATCTTCTACTTTTCAAAATGTCTTATTTTCCAAGGTCTTTCGAGTTTTAACCATTGTGCTATCTCTGGAGTTTTTCTCTCGATTACCTGGTAGCTTTATAACAGTTCAAAGTTTTCAGTTTGAATGATTGTTTACAGTTTGTCTGTTTACTATATTTTTTTTTCTAGAAAGGGGGGACGTTAATCCATCCAAGTGTTGAAGGGTTTTCATTGTGAGTTACCAATCACATTATATTTTTTACATTGAATTTCTTTCAGTCATGCCGCATATGACATTTTCATAGATAACCCCTCTAAAGCCAGTAATATGAACTTATGAAGTAATATAAAAAGTGAGTCGAGAAACTATAAGAGGGGTCATATGAATAATTCTAGTAGCGGATTTTCTTATTAGTGTGTTGTTAAATCTATTATATAATCTCTCTTTTCTAATCCAAAATCTCTTACAAAATTCAGTGTACTGAGTAATAAGTTTGTTATTTATCACTTATAAGGCATAGCATTATCTTAAGAATTAAAGAAAGTAATATGATAAATGTCTAATTTCTGAGCATCATTCTTTGCTTGGATTATGCATGATGTGCTAATATACCACAGTTTGTAGTTTTGTACAATCGTTTTTGTGTTCATTTTTTTTATAGATGTAGAAGCACAGCAATGAAGAAGCAAAATACAGAACTAGAAAACTACTCTATGAGGACAAGTACAAAATGCAGGAGATAAAGATAAATAAAATAAATAGGGTAATAAAAAATTCAGGAGATAAAGATAATTGTGGATATATATTAGTGTAAACCATAAATTCAGGAGATAAAGATATATATTGGTGTAAAAGAATTGATGAACCTTTAGTGTAAACCATATGAATTGATTTTTTGTTAATCCAAAGGTTCATCAATTCTTTTACACCAATATATATCTTTATCTCCTGAATTTATGGTTTACACTAATATATATCCACAATTATCTTATCTCCTGAATTTTTGATTACCCTATTTATTTTATTTATCTTGATCTCCTGCATTTTGTACTTGTCCTTGTCCTCATAGAGTACTTTTATCGTGAAGCCGAGGCTCTCGAAATAATGAGGCAGTAAACTTTTTTGGGCGTACGTTACTAATAATTTCTAGTATGCTCTGCAAGCATGACCTTCCATTATTTCTTTATTCTTTCTCTAAGACTAGATAAATAGGAATATTAACTTTGGCAGTTTGCAACTATAAATGAAAAGAAATTACTGGAATCATAGTATTTTTTTCATGCAGTACAATTCAGGTGTAACATTTTTCTGTCACACAACAGTTTTGCATCTATTAGAATTCCGGCATTCCTTTCGGACCAATCGTATGAGATGTCCATGCTAGTGTCTGACCCCAATTTCTTGCCACTACCTTATGTAAGCAACAAGGAAATAGTTGTTATTTTGATATATTATTTGTACGCATCTAGAAAATAAATTCTTTTCTTTGAAATATGAATAAACAAAGAAAACGAGAATGTTACCTGAAAAAGTAGAGTGAATTTTTACTCTTCAGAATTGGAAACATATCTCCTACCTGTTTTGCTTTACATTTCTTTCTTCAGGATTGAAGAGATGAATAGTAAAACATGGCATGCTAAGGGTAGGCTCATACTCATTTTTACTCTTTTGTCATCTTGATATTGATGCAAAAATTGTGCCTACTTTTTTGTAATCCTAAGCTAGTCATAAATTTAAACACATTTTCCCAATGTGAAGTCACACATAATTATTTTCCTTGGCCTTTTCAGAGTTTTGGAGTCTGTAGGGGTGGTGGTTGTGCAGATTGTGTAGGACGGGCCTCGAACCATGCAAAGTGCAGGGTATAATATTTAATTATTGCTTCCACTTTTGTGTTATGTTATCAATGTGTAATGTGTTCCCGCCTTTTGTCGGTTTGTATGTGTGTGCTGTGTGCGGTTATCTTGGTTGAAATTTCTCTTTTTTTCAATATGTGAGCTTATTTAAGGGTGTATTGGCATAAAAGGGGAAATATCTGTGACCATTAAAAAGATCGACGGGAATAGAAATTAGCATTAAATGCAGGAAACAATTCAAGAAAAGAAATAATTTGGGCCCATTGGGAAGATGGGGTAGGAATACAAGGGCACTTTAAGAAGATAAATCGGTATGTATTAGGATCCATTAAGATAAAACGCTAAATGTAGGTGTGGCCCAATAATAGATAGAAAAGCCGATAAAGTTAATAAAGCGGCCCGACAACGATTTTACGAATTAAAAATTTTCAGGCCCATTAATAATTTAAACAGGACAAAAAAACTTTTAGCCCCTTAAGTAATTAAACAGGCCGAAACAAGAAAACTTTTGGCCCATTAGATAGTTAAACAGGCCGAAACAAGAAAACTTTTGGCCCATTAGATAGTTAAACAGGCCGAAACAACTCCAGATCTCATTAAGAAGTTAAAAAGGCCGGTAGCATAACATAGGCCCATTAAGAAGTTAAGCAGGCGGAGAAAGAGAACTTTTGGCCTATTAAGAAGTTAAACAGGCCGGTAGCGTAAAATCCTTTTGGAGTAAGATAGGCCCATTAAGAAGTTAAGCAGGCCGAAACAAGAAAATCCAGAGCCCATTAAGAAGTTAAACAGGCCGTTTGCATAAAATATATAGCCCGTTATAAGTAATATAGATCCGTTAGAAGTTAATCAGGCCGGAAAGAACAATTTTTGTCCATTAAGAAGTTAAACAGGAGAAAACAATAAACACGGGCCCAGTAAGAAGTTAAACAGGCAGACAGGATAGAATATACAGCCTGTTAGAAGTAATAAAGGCCCAAGACTTAGATATCTCAGCTTAGAAAGACCAATTGCCAGGTTGATCAAAGAAAATTTGTTTCAAGGTTCTTTAGGATAGGTGACAGGACGTACATATAAAGTTCGTGACCAGAGTTAAACTTCGCAGGACATACTTGATTAGACCATACTCTTTACCTCTGGCTGGTCCCATATGGGGTGCAGTTGCCTTTCATAGAATTGTACCATGTACGATAATAATATACTCCAAATTGTTCAAAGAGTTCTCTATCCTTAAAAGAGCAATTCCGAATTAATTAGATTTAAACAGTATTAAGAATATTAATGACCACAACTACACAAGGCATGCACCAAAACCTCGGAAAAAGAAACATAAATATAAAATATGAAAACAACATGGCAAACAAGAAAATCGCACAGCCCGGAACATACAGAGCAATAGAAATATGCATTTTCCATATGGCACTGTTTATATCAGATCACACATAAAAGATTGAATAAAAATATGCATTTTCCATATGGCACTGTTTAACTCACAACTGATTGCTTTCCACGAGGCATTGATCTACGAAATTATACATTCATAAGCATATTATAATCACCCTAATAAACTATCTTGCAAGAAGCTAACAAAAGGAAGCAACTGTTAAGAATTAACTATGCAGGCTTTGCACTGCTCGCGTTCATAGAAATTGTAATTAGTTTATCCATGTATGGAGCTTGTTTCATTGTTTTTCTTTTTGGTTCTCTCTACCCAAGGACCAATCATTAGATAGGGACTCGATTTGCTTTGGTTTTTGGGCTTAGTTGCATTGTCTGGGATTTAAGCCTGAACTGAGATCAGTCCCAAGTCCTACTGAAGAATCTTTCATACCACAGGATCCAAATACAATTATAATACCCCATCTTTTAAAAAAAAAAAATTATAATACCCCAAAAGTAAAAATGTAAATTTTCCAGAGAGTACCCTGCATATTTTAACTTTAGTTGTTAAAGGAACAAATTTGAAAAAATGTACCCAACATTCCTAAGTAATTGCTGCATCTATTCTCAAAAGTTGAATCAAGTTGAAGCTAAAAAGAAATATATAACCTGGATGGCAAACTGGAAGAAGACTTCGTCTTTGTTGTCATCGGTCACAACTCATCATTTTAAGGAAGATTCATCTGGATCAGGAAAATATTGGATAGTAATAGATTTGAAAGAGGAAAAGTCAAAGCAGGTACCAACTCCTATTTACTGGTATAGGAACATATCACATTTATTTATATGAAAACAAGTTAACTTTAAGAATACAGGCATGTAACCATTTGCATAATAAGTAAATCCATGCACCAGGACAAAATGAAACGGTAGAGTCCCAATATCAGGCATTGTTGACCCAAACTTATACAAGTAAAAAAATTACTGCTTGCACATGAAAAAAAATAAATAAATAAAAAGAAGCAAATTAAAACCACCAGATTGGTAAGACAATGGCAGTACAAGAGTTAGAAAACCCAATCTATATAGCAGGTTTACCTGAATATTACAGTAGATGAGATTTGATGTGCCATTGCTTATGTGAAGATAAAATTTTCCTGCCCTGCACTGATATCATACAATAAAAGAAAATACTTCTTCACAAGTTAGATTTCAACTATGATACCAAAAAGGGTCATAATATTCCAATTTTGATCTCTACCCAATTTTCCAACAAAACATAAAAAATGGAGATTTTGCCTCAATTGAGAACTAAAATATGCAGCATGGATTAAATATGTACTGGTTGAACTCAATCCAATAACAACCATCTTCCAATATTTACCTAATCAAAACATCTTAATTTGTATGAGGAAACCCCTCACCATCATCAGTGTCTTTGATTAATTTTAAACTATACAATGCAGCTATTCTAAAAAGTAATGGCGTCAATCCAACAATGTTATCATAAGATCATTTTCATATGAATACATCAAATAAATGAATAGATGACCTCGATTTAGATCTTGTATGGAGAGTCTGTGATATTAAACTATCTTCTTTGGCATTTTCAAAACTGAAACAAACAAGGTACTATACCAATAAATTTCCATTATCAAGTAGCATTTATCATAAAATACTAGAAGCCATATTCTTTACTTTATCAATGCTCTAGAACATTGTAAGAAATGCTACTCATAAAACAAAACAGAAATTCCAACTTCCACATACCCGTACTTCATAATCCAAGCACAGACCAAACATAAAAACAAAACAGAATGATAGAGTGCCTAAAGTCATATATTAAATAGCACCCTAATTGAATTATTTAATAACACGCTAATTTAATAACACCCTAATTCTGGAAGTTGATTTGGAACTCAACCCAATAGCCTTAATCACACAATTAGGGGTTCACTACATACTGTATTTACCTTTCCGGCAACACCAGAAGCAGTTGCATCATGGAGCACGCTAGAAGCTGATAAAACCCTGTTTACTGCAAAGCAACAGTCATGCTGTCCATCCACCCCTATATGTAATGTCAACAATCAGTAAATAACTAACATACAAATGATATTCATATCATAAATCCAGATGCACAGAGTTGAAAACACAAGAAATAATGGGAGATTGTGGTATTTGCCAAAGCTTCAGAGTTCACAGATTATCAAGAAGTAACAAAATAACAATCTTTTGTAGTTTAAAAAATAATTTCCTCTAATATTTTAAACATAGAATTGAGATTGTACTATTGTTATGACACAGTGGAATCTGTGCTGAATGCAATTGAATCGTTTTTTTAAGGTGGCAGGCGAGAAGCCCACTATAATTTGTATTAAACAAATAGAAAAAGAGATTACAGAGTAAAGGAAAGAAAGAAACAAAATAGTAGAAAAGATGAAGCCCTTTATGCCATTACATTCACTACTGTATAAGCTGGAACGTACGCCGACAGCCGAAGCCTGCCCTGAAAACGCTAGGTAAGGGAATGAGTGTCGTGAGTGAACAACGAGGAATTTTTGTGGGGAATGGTTGGGTGCAGAACGGGCATTTGAGTTGGGGTGTTGGTTAGGAGATGGGAGCCGTGACTGTGTATGTAGGTTTGTTCTTGAGGAAAGGGTGGTTGTGTTTAGGTCTTCTGAGGGGGCGAGGGGGTGTTTACTGTTTATATTGATGGGTTGTTTCTCCTGGGTGAAAAAGCTGGGTGCACTCGGTGTTAAATCAAATGGTGCAAATGGAGTGTAGTGGTTAATTTTGAGGTGCCTAGCTGGTATGTATGTAGATCAACCATCACTCGCCACCACTAGACGTTGGGACAAGCTATGAACCCGAGGAGGTTGTTGTGCTGAAGGTGGTTATTGGGGCAGACAGAGGAAAGTTTGGTTAAAGATGAGACTGGGTATTACATCCAACCCCTCAAAGGTTTTTCCTCTAAATGAAAATGCTCGGATCGTTGGGGAAGTGTGATGGGGAAGGAGGGCGTGAGGCTGGGGGAAAGTTCACTTGCCTTTAGGGACAGGGGCGGAAGGTGGTTGTCACTGGCGATGAGATGAAAGGGCCGAAGAGGAATGAGAATTACATTTTGAATCACCTTGTTTCTAACTCTCCGTACTACAAATTAGTTAGTATCCATCGTTATCACAGATTATGCTTGTTTTTATTCAATTGAATCGCCTTTTTGTTATTCAATTGAATCGTTACTACTTAACATCACAATATTGCATTAATGGATCTCCATATATTATAATATCAATCTTCCGTCTTTCATAAGCATCTTGTTAGAAGTACTACTGGTAGTGTAAAAACAACAAACTATTGGTTCCTTTCTCAACTTCGGCAATGCAGGTCCAATTAGGCTCATGCTTATAATCTGTAATTTTTTTTGATGTGGCTGACAGGGACTGCCAAAAACTGTAATTTCTTGCTAACATTAAATTGCAGTATGAAACACATCTAGAGTTGAAAAATAAATAAGACAAACCATGTTTAGAAGTCTCAATGTGCAGATCAGTGATGATGGAAATGATCCCTTGCTTGCAGCATACTTCAACTAGGCACCATTGCGAGTCACCAAGATAGCTACAACTAACCTCGTTTCAGAATCCAATGACATATGAAATGAAACATATATAAGCACAAGCATAAAATTTAGAAAATATTATTGCACACGAAAATATACATAATTTATGTTTTAAGACAAACATACAGCTAATTGCACTTAAGGTTCTTGTTTCATCATAACCAGAAGAAGGCCCTGATATACACAACAACATTGTATTACCTTGATTCTGGAAGTTGATTTGGAACTCAACTCAATAGCCTTAATCACACAATTAGGGGTTCACTATACATTGTATTTACCTTTCCGGCAACACCAGAAGCAGTTGCATCATGGAGCAAGCTAGAAGCTGATAAAGCTCTGTTTACTGCAATGCAACATTTGTACCGTGCATCCATCCCTGTATGTAATGTCAATAAATGAGTAAAGAACTAAAACACACATGATATTCATATCATAGAGTTGCAAACACAGGAAAAAATGGGAGGTTGTGGTATTTGCCAAAGCTTCAGAGTTCACAAGTTATCAAGAGGTAACAAAATAGCAATCTTTTGTGATCTGGAAATAAATTCCTCTAATATTTTAAACATAGAATTGTGATTATACTCTTGAATTTGTACTGTTGTTATTACACAGTGGTATTTATTATTTAACACCAAGGTGCTGAATTCAATTGAATCTAATCATTGCAATATTGCATTAATGGATCTCTATATAATTCATTTGTTATATTATAAGTCAATCTTCTGTCTTTCATAACCACCTTGTTAGAAGTAATACTGGTAATGTAAAAACAACAAACTATTGGTTCCTTTCTCAACTTCTCTGGCAATGCAGGTCTAATTAGGTTCATGCTTTTAAACTGTAACTTGTTTTTTAAATGGCTGATGGGGGCGGCCAAAAATTGTAATTTCTTGGTAACATTAAATTGCAGTATGAAACACATCTAGAATTGAAAAAAAAAATAAGACAAACTAAGTTTAGAAGTCAATGTGCGGATCAGTGATGATGGAAATGATCTCTTGCTTGCAGCATACTTCAGCTAGGTGCCACTGCGAGTCACCAAGACAGCTACAACTAACATTGTTTCAGAATCCAATGCAAATGAAATGAAACATATATAAGCACAAGCATAAAATTTAGAAAATATTATTGCACACAAAAATATACATAATTTATGTTTTAAGGCAAACTTACAGCTAACCGCACTACAGGTTCTTGTTTCATTATAGACAGAAGACCCTGAAATATACAACATTATTGTATTCACCTTCATTCTGGAGTTTGATTTTGAACTCAACCCAATAGACTTAATCACATAATTAAGGGTTCACTACATGTTGTATTTACCTTTCCAGCAACACCAGAAGCAGTTGCATCATGGAGCAAGCTAGAAGCCGATAAAGCTCTGTTTACTGCTACGCAACAGTCATGCGTGCATCTATCCCTGTATGTAATGCAATAAATCAGTAAATAACTAACATACAAATGATATTCATATCATAGATCCAGATGCACAGAGTTGCAAACACAAGAAATAATGGGAGGTAGTGGTATTTGCCAAAGCTTCAGAGTTCACAGATTATCAACAACAACAAAAACTTTAATCCCAAATAGTTCACAGATTATCTAGAGGGAACAAAATAGCAACCTTTTGTTGTTTGGGAAATAAATGCCTCTAATATTTTAAACATAGAATTGAGATTGTACTGTTGTTATTACACGGTCGTATTTATTATTTAACACCAAGGTGTTGAATTCAAGTGAATCATTACTACTTAACATTGCAATATTACATTAATTGATCCCTACATAGTTCATTTGTTATATTATAAGATCAATCTTCTGTCTTTCATAACCATCTTGTCAGAAGTACTACTAGTAGTGTAAAACAGCAAATTATTAGTTCCTTTCTCAACATCTCAGGCAATGCAGGTCTAATTAGGTAAATGCTTTTAAACTGTAATTCTTTTTTTTTTGAAATGGTTGACAGGGACTGCCAAAAACTGTAATTTCTTGCTAACATTAAATTACAGTATGAAAGACATCTATAGTTGATCAAAGCTAAAGACAATTAGACATCTTTCTCTCTATCTTCTCCGTTCCTCTATGTCACATCTCTCTCACTTTACTTCATTACTATTTTTTAATATCAATCTGTAATACAAAACTCACACGCTTGTGATCAATGTAACTTTACAAATTAATAAAATTTAAAGGCACCGACCTTCATCTTTTCGATAAAAAAAAACATGAGAAGAGGCTGAAGGTCCACAACTTCTGCTAATTGTCCCTTAATTAGCAAATCATCAGTTATTTATTGGATTAT
>CAXKVV010001341.1:0-25957 GCA_964058805.1 Schoenoplectus triqueter
CTAGATAATATGCAGACAAGTAGAGCGCTAGCTATTTAAAATTATCAGTGCATGGGAAGGTGGTATGATGATTAGAAGCTAGCTAGTCAATGACGTGCATGCATACTGGTGTTAGTGGTGCAATTAATGATAGAGAGATTTAAGTTGCATGCTGCTGTTTTCTTCTCTTTCCTTTTCTTGAAGAAAGAAAAGAGAAGAGAAGAGAAAAGAAGGCATTTATTTCGTCATACCAATTTAAGCATTCTCATCAATGTTGTAGGTCCCTTCTGATTTCTGAGCTGCAGCGAGCTCAGTTCTGAGGTAGTTCTTATTTTCAGTCAGTTGTCAGATCAGATCCTTTCAAGTTGCAAGCAAAAGAGCACAAATTAATCTGCATAATTAGAATTATATAATTTCATTTATGAACCATAAGAATAAAATTTTGGTACTGAAACGATTCACGAGAGTACAATTAGTTTGAGTTCAAATTAATCCTCTGCATAGAATAGATACGTGAGATTCATGAATCTTCCCCAAGTAATCAAAGATTAAAAAATCCAAAGAAAGGAAGTATATATCAGATAAGGACTATAATGCATGCTCAGATTTCACTACCAGAAAAATTGGATTTAGAAACGGTTATTTAGAACCGGTTTTTAAAAAACAGGTGTTAAATGATAAGTGTGGCGTATTTATATATTTTATTATAATTATTAGAACCGGTTTTGTTTAACAACCGGTGTTAACTTTTTTTAATTAAAACCGGTTTTATAATAACCGGTTCTATTGCATTTTATTACAACCGGTTGTAAGAAAACCGGTCCTAATTAGAATGGTTTTAGAACCGGTTTTATTAAAACCGGTTTTAAAACTATAATTTTAGAACCGGTTTTAAAACTATAATTTTCTTTTGCCCCGCTTTTATAAAGTGAAACTCGTGAAAGAATATCGTGCCCCGAAATTGGTACGAGCGTCTAGAGCTCTAGGCAATACTTAAAAGAGTTAATGGTAACATGTTTTGAATAATACAAACATATGATATCATATTATTCTTTTCTGATTGTCAAAATTGAGTAATTTTTTTATATTTGAGATCTTTTAGTCTCTGTGATTTCAGATTGTGTTTCATTTTTAGCTTACCCTCAATATATTTGGGGTTAAAGGCTTTGTTGTTGTTATATTAAACTTGAGTAAATTACAATTATTGATACCAATTTAATCTCTACATTTCCAATACATTTTTTGAGAATTTTGGATCCAAATCTGCATTAACCTTGATATTTTCCAAAAAATAATATTCACATTTGATATTTCTTTGTTGTTCATCTTTAAATTCTCCTTTAAGGTGTACTCTTACCAGTTATTTTTTGTTTAATTTGCCTGAGTGTGCTTGTCTGTGCGTGTGGAGCAAAAGAACAATATTTTGCTATATCCGATTACTCCCATATCTGTAGAGAGCAGTTTCGAACCTAACTATCACTAGCAGAAAACCTATCGGGCTAACTAAAATGTTGAACGAGTTTTAAACAACATGGACTGATAAAAAAAAATCTTTTTAATTCGATTGGAGAAATATAATTGTGCAGTGCTGAGTCTGAGTTGCTGCCAAATTAGTGTAGGAGCAGAGTAAAAAAAAAAAAAAAAGACTTCTCTTAACAGGGGTGGAGCATTTAATGAGGCCGGTAGTAGATGCACCACTGGACCAGGTCCCCTTGCAACAAATCCTCTCTATTTAAACCCCTTGACAACGATCCTTTCATGCCTCAATTACTCCACCTCCCTCATAACGGACTACAACCCAGACCTACATACACACACTCTCCCTCGCTCACTCACACATTCAATCCTCATCTCCACCAGATCATATTATGGATATTTCCTTTCTCTCCATCATCACATCCCTAGTTGCCACCTTCATCACCGTCCTTCTAGTTCAAATTTTACAATATAACCTCCGGTACCGAGGTCTTCGCCTCCCCCCATCCCCGCCGGGATGGCCCATCGTAGGCAATTTCTTTCAAATTGCATTTTCCGGCAAGCATTTCTACCACTACATCCGAGACCTCCGCAAAGAGTATGGTCCGATCCTCACTCTCCGCATGGGGGTCAAAACTCTGATTGTCATAAGCAGCCCTGAGCTTGCATACGAGGCATTAATCGAGAAGGGTCAACAGTTTGCCAGCCGACCAGCTGAGAACTACACCAGAAATATATTCAGCTCTAACAAATTTACTGTTAATTCATCTCTTTATGGACCTGAGTGGCGATGTCTTCGCCGAAACATGGTGTCTGGTATGCTCGGTGTAGCCCGCCTAAAGGAGTTCAGGCCTGTAAGGGCCCGTGCAATGGACCGGTTCATTGCACGTATCCGTTCTGAGGCAGCTGCATCACCTGATAGCAAGTCTGTTTGGGTTTTGCGCAATGCTCGCTTCGCTATGTTCTGTATTCTGTTAGACATGACCTTTGGTCTTTTGGACCTAGATGAGAAACATATTGTTCACATAGATTCAGTAATGAAGCAGGTCCTGCTCTCTACTGGGACCCGCATGGATGACTATTTTCCATTCCTCCGTCCATTCCTTTATAAGAACCAGGCTAAGGTGCTCGCAACCAGAAAAGAACAGGTTGAAATAATACTGCCTCTAATAAACCGGCGGCGTGCGATCCTGAAGGACCGCTCTGTGGAACCAAGTGCTGCGCCGTTCTCATACCTTGACTCGCTTCTCAATCTACAAGTTGATGGCCGGGATAAGCCCCCGACAGATGATGAACTTGTTACCCTCTGCTCTGAACTCCTCAATGGAGGCACTGATACTACTGCTACTGCCATTGAATGGGCTGTTGCACGAATTATCGACAACCCCTCCATCCAATCCCGTCTGTACGAAGAGATCCAAACCCAAGTTGGCCAATCTCGGCCAGTTGATGAGAAGGATACAGAGAACATGCCTTTCCTACAGGCATTTGTGAAGGAACTTTTACGAAAGCATCCTCCGACTTATTTCTCTCTGACTCATGCTGCAGTTCAGCCAGGGTCTAAACTTGCTGGCTATGACATTCCTGTAGATGCAAATCTTGACATCTTTTTCCCAACAATTTCTGAAGATCCGAAATTATGGAACAACCCCAATGAATTTGACCCGGACCGATTCTTGACTGGTGGGGAAAATGCTGACATAACTGGATCAGCTGGGATCCGAATGATACCATTTGGAGCAGGGAGAAGGATATGTCCAGGGCTGGCAATGGGAACCACACACATTTCATTGCTTGTGGCGAGAATGGTGCAGGAGTTTCAGTGGTGGAACCACCCGTCACAGCCACCACTGGATTTCAAGGATAAGGTTGATTTCACAGTTGTTATGAACACACCCCTTCTTGCTATGGTCAAGCCTAGGGAATGTTGTTTTTGATCAAGTATAAGGCATGACAATGAAGTTTGCACTACAAGTGAAATAATAGTGTGGTTATTCGGGGAACAACTGGAAACAGTCACTAATATCCCCATATAAGTACTTGTTTCCTTCTGGGCTAGTTAAGCCCTGTAGGCAGTTCAAGTTTGTAGAATTACCTTATGTAGATTGGAATGTAACTTCTTAGTATTGGCATTGTTTATTTTTCTTTGCATAAACAACTTATGTGTGTTAGATGCTAAATGGAGTTATGGGAGTTGCAAGATGTGAATCTCGGTGATCACTAAAAGGGGGAAAATACATATAAAAATGATGTTCCAGCAGGATAGGGAGAAACCAGAATTTCATTATCAGTGCTTTTTAGATTTGGTATAGTGACCACCTAATTCATCGAATTGTCTTCATTGCTGAGCTTTCATGACTTTATTATCCGTTTATTTCAAGTATCATGTTTAATTGAGGTGCCATCTGAAAGGAAGCTAATATGGGTAATCCCATAACCAAAAAAAAAGGAACAAAATTATTACGAGAAGTGCATACTGAGTTACTGACACTGTAACTCGGCATTAACCTGTAAGTTGAACTTTTTGAGGGAGGTAATTGCAAAATGGAGATGACTGGTTACTGGTTAGTGTTTTAGTACTTACCACTTACCCAGCCATGCTGCTGTTAATAAGTCCCCGATCTGAGGTCCCAGTTACCAACGCTTGCCAGTTGCCATAGCCGACAGTTCAGCGGTGGGCATGGATGGTACTGGGATTTCGAGAGAGAAAGAATAAATTGATGGAGCGGATTTGAGGGATCCGATCTCTCTAGCGTATGCGTGTCGGTGTGTCAGGGTTTCTCACGGGATTCTCGGCTTCGGGTTCCAGCGTCCTTCCCTCGGTGTTGCATTTTCATTTCTCAGCGGGGGGCGCAAATGGAAGATGACGCATCGATCGTCAGGAAATCTCTGTTCTTGGATGCTGCCCATTCTTGGCCGATTGAAGAGTCGAGTAATCAAAATGGATTGCTTGATATCTCAGTAATTATTTGAAATTCGAAAACAAATTCTGAAATATGAAGTTATGAACTCGGTAATTGACATCTTATATAACAATAATGTGAAAAAAATATATATTTTTATGGTATAAATATAAATAATATTAAAGGGAAAATACATACTTGGTTCTCTAAATTTTCCTTCAAAAAAGTAAAATCTTTATTCTTGAACCTTTTTTATATTGTTCCTTAATCGTTAAACTACACTAAATTACTTTTTAAAAAAAATGTAGTTTGATTCTTAATTTTTTTTTAAGCGGACTGACTCGGACTTTCCTTTTAAAGGACTAAATTATTTTTTTAATTCAAAAACCGATTTGACATAATTTAAAGTTTAAGAATTAATTTAATAATTTTAAAAAATACAGAGATTTGACGTAATTTAAAGTTTAGGGGCATTGGGGTTTTTTTTTAAAGAAAGTCCTGAGATTAAAAAGGAATTCCCCACTGTAAAAAAATAGTAATATTGTTGCAAGTTATGATAAAAGATTCATTAAAACATGTATATATTTTGAAGCAAAAATTCTTTTTTAAGAAAATTGACTAAAGTGATAAGACCGAACCAACATGAAGTGTCAATGTTAAGAAAATAATTGGTGAGGAAAAGAGTAAATACAGCTATTTATTTGTTGAATTATTTAATTTTGGGGGCAAAATGTTTAATAGTAAAACATCAAAACACTAAAACAATCGGTACAAATGTGTGAGCGTGATTCAATCAACAGATACAATTGACAATTTCCACACCTATTGTATAACGTCAAAATATAATTAAATTTTATTTACATTAATGTCTAATTCTAAGGTGCTTTGTAAGTAAGTACAATCATCCCCTTAGTTTACATCTAAATCTTCAATTTCATATTCCAAATGGTTGATTAAGTTGTGCAATATTATCTCCAATGAGAATATCTTTGTAAATCAAAATTTACATTTTCTGAAAACTTCTTTCCATTCATGGATGAAAAATTCATTAATAGTTTTTAATGGTCCATATGGCCCATCAAAAACTCACCCAAAAGAATATAATAGACGTTGATCCAAGGTAAGAACGACTGATACTTTGGGTAGTTAGACACTTAGACCTCTTCCTTCTTCTGAAATACGGGACCAGGATGACCAAGAAAAAGTGTATGCCGCTCTCAGGCAATCTAAGTCTATGAGAATTGCATATATACAAGCTTTTAAAATACGGATATCAATATACATGTGGTTAATCACTGCATAGTGCATATGCGACATGCGGGTACATATATAACTCAGTATGCTGATATATATTCTAAAAAATTCTTACAATATTTGTATCAGTTATTTATTTGTTTAGAATTTTAATGTAAAATAAGAAAATATAATAAGATATTAATATAATTTTAAATATATTACATGAAAAATATAATATAATTAATTTTATAGACTTAATACGATAAATATTTTAAAAATAATACACATTGTTGAATATACGAATGTATATTCTTATACATGCGGCATCGCACTGTATAAACATAAGCGAACCGCATATACGATCATACAGCCGTATTTTAAAACAATGCATATATGTGACGGCACTTGCTCATTTGGATATGTATATTAGACGTTTTTTTTTTTTTGGAAAGCCCTCTTTATTTTAGAGGGATCCAGCATCATATTCTTTTAAGGTGATAATATCTCTCCTTCAGCTGTGTTGGGATTTGGATCCACGACCTTAAGCGTTAATGACGGTGCCACAAAATCTTTTTGCCGGGACACAAAAAAAATATCAACTTAAATTAAATGTTGATAGTTTTTTAATTTCATTATTTGTATACAGTCAAGGATGTTAATACTTAATACTTTATTTGTTCATTCTTTGCATACAGGTTTCAGACACCATTTTATCTTGTTGGCTGTTTTTTTATTTTTTTATTTTGCTGGGGGGGTTATTTTGGTTGCTAATATGCACAGCCGAGTCTGGGCCTAAATTGTGATGTCCACATGCTTTAAGGCCTGTTCGTCTCTCCCATTCGCCACTATAAGGCCTAAATGATGTAAATACTTCTTTTGGGAATTATACTCTTTAAAAATTATGTACTGAGGAGATTAGTAGTTTATATTTTTGTTTCTTCTTAACAAAATCTAATTAAGTTTCAAATTCATTCCATCATATATAATCTGGTATTGCGAGGATGGGGTGCTTTGGAGACCGCTAGTAGCGCCCCTGGTAATACACTAATACTTATCATGCTGTTGGTATTTGTCTTTGCCCTGATCCAATGAAACTCGCCCCTTGTTTTCTTGGGGGCCATGAATTAAAGGTAGAAGAGAGTTTAGGCTTTCACGGGTGAAGAGGTACTTGCATTATGTTTAACTGAACTGCTGATCTTTCATTATACAGATATTCAACTTTTTCAAATTTTACTCATATATGTATCGGTTGGCAGTTGCATTTTTTTTCGCTTTTCAGTACTTCACCTAACAAAAAATGCATCATTAATATCATTTCTAGCGCGTAAAAGAGTCGATAATGACCACTTATATCTAATAGTACAACAGTAATTTAAACATTATTATAATCAGGGGTGGATCTAAATGGAGTCGGGGACAGCTGCCCTGCAAAAAAAATTATACAAATACCTTTGTAATTATGTATATTTTCAGAAAAAAAAATAGAAAATATGTCTATTTTGCCCCCTGAAAGAATAAATCCAATTTTTATCCCCCTGGCTCGAAGTCTAGATCCGCCCCTCCTGATTATAACTGGTAACGATTCATTTAGAGTTGACAGTTTTCTGCACTGCATGTTTCAATGTTTCATCCAATTATACAATTATACATACTTAATGAGGCAGGTAACAGATGAGCTGTAGTGGTTTAGCCATTTTAGTGAATTCTCCCTTCGGTGAATGTATTAAAAATTTTAAAACCTTTCCAACCATTTGTTCAGGCCCCTATTTATGAAATCCCCCCCCCCCCCACCCCCTCATATTCTGCTATTCTAGTTGAGAGAGCAAGATATTTTAGCTGCTCAAAAGTGCACCATTTACTCTAAATCAAACGGCTGAGATCAATCATTGGGCCCATTGCTCATTTAGTTCGCCCATTGGTTAGAAACCAGTACTGTCTGTCTATTTAATCCAATTGAACATTCTTAGGACAGCAGGGGCATGTTACGAAAGCACAAAGGAGCTTGAATGAATCCTATTTATACCACCCAACAGTTTCTCCAGTCTTGTACCTAATTCTTTTATCCTTGTCTGTTTTCATCCAGTTCTCTTTTTTCTCTATCGTCATTAGCCTGCATCATGGCTGTTTTTCTCATCTCCATTTTCACGGCTCTTTTAGCCTCTATGATCACCATCATTCTTGTTCAAATTATATGCTACAATCGCAGATATGCCGGACTTCACCTTCCACCAGGCCCACCAGGCTGGCCCATTGTGGGCAACTTATTTGAAGTTGCATTTTCTGGCAAACACTTCATCCACTATATGCAAGACCTCCGCAAACAGTACGGTCCAATCTTAACCCTTCGTATGGGTGTCAAAACTCTCATCATTATTAGCAGCCCTGATCTTGCACATAAGGCATTGATTGAAAATGGTCAACAATTCGCTAGTCGACCAGCTGAAAGCTATACCAGAAGATTATTCAGTTCTAACAAATTCACTGTGAACTCCTCTCTCTATGGACCCGAGTGGCGATCACTACGCCGCAACATGGTCTCTGGCATGCTTAGTACAGTGAGAATAAAGGAGTTGAGGTCCACAAGGTCCCGTGCCATGGACCGGTTCATTGAACGTATCCGCTCTGAAGCTGCCGCATCACCAGATGGTAAGTCCGTTTGGGTTTTGCAGAATGCCCGTTTTGCAGTGTTTTGCATTTTATTGGACATGACCTTTGGTATTTTAGACATAACTGAGGAACATATTGCGCGGATAGATGCGGTCATGAAGCGGGTCCTGCTCTCTATTGGGTCCCGCATGGATGACTATCTTCCATTCCTCCGGCCATTTTTCTATAGACACCAGGCCAAGGTGCTAGCAATCAGAAAAGAACAGATAGATACACTGATGCCTCTAATCAACCGAAGGCGTGCTATTTTGAAAGAGCATCCAGCTGATCAAAATGCCACAACATTCTCGTACCTCGACTCACTTCTTGACCTGCGAGTAGAGGGTCGGGATAAGCCGCCAACAGATGATGAACTCGTTTCACTATGCTCTGAGTTCATAAATGGAGGCACTGATACCACTGCCACTGCCATTGAATGGGCTATTGCAAGAATAGCTGATGACGCGTCAATCCAGTCCAGACTCTACAAAGAGATCACAACACATGTCGGTCAATCCCGGCCAGTAAATGAGAAGGATGCAGAGAACATGCCTTATTTGCAAGCATTTATCAAGGAGGTTTTAAGAAAGCACCCTCCAACCCACTTCGCTTTGACTCATGCACTGGTACAACAAGTTTCTAGACTAGGTGGGTATGACTTTCCTGCAGATGCAGGTCTGGAAATATTTCTCCCTGCTATATCTGAAGACCCTAAACTGTGGTCCCGTCCCAACGAGTTTGACCCTGACCGGTTCTTGACCGGTGGGGAAACTGCTGATATAACTGGCTCAGCTGGGATTCGGATGATACCATTTGGGGCAGGCAGACGGATATGTCCTGGGATGTCACTAGGCACCATGCATATTGCATTGCTTGTGGCGAGAATGGTGCAGGAGTTTGAGTGGCGGAACCACCCATCACAACCACCTCTTGACTTCAAAAATAAGTTTGATTTCACTGTTGTTATGAAAACGCCACTTCTTGCTATGATCAAGCCTCGTGTATGTTCGTTCTGACTGTAAGTTGTCAAGTTTGGTTTTATTTAGTTATAATGCAGAGTGAGCTCCTTTAAAGGATAATGTTTAGTTGGCATTTTTTTCCTTACTGTGTGCTTCAAATCAGATCCTAGTTCAGAGTTTCATGAAGTGTTCCCCCTTGTAATGTATCTACAATAATGCTACGAAGTTAATATAAATAAATAAATTCAATGAGGAAATAGTACCGGCTCATTCTTCAAAAGTACTGCACAATGAAGTTATTTTGCCACATGTCAAGTGCCTTGACGAGTTTCATGTAAATCTAGTCTAATTTGCATCGAGACTCGAGAGGAATAGATACTTGGATAAAAATATTCAATGTGAGGCCCATGAAGGACTAGGTGGGAGTTACAATTCCTTGGGACCAACAATGGTTTCAAGATATTTTTCAACCATCAAATTAATATTCGATCACTAATTTAGATGTAATTCATTTTCAATCTCATACTTTATCAGAATCTCAATACCGGTGATTGAAAAATGTTTTGAAATCAATGTTAGTTTCCAAAGGCCTGGGACTCCCACCCACTCCATCCATGAAGCACGAGTGCTTACAAGTTACAACTACAAAGACGACGAATAAACAGACAAATTAATGAATTTATAGGGGGCTGATAACAGTCCCCAGAGGTTTGTCACCATGTTAAATCTCCAAAGTTGACTGCTCCAAGTAAAACAGCGACAATTTGACTATTAGATCCAGATCCAGCGTCTCATCAAATAATTAGTTCATACACGCACTGTTTATACGAAATATTTTTGTAATTTATATCAAACTGAATGGGTATTAACTACTAGATGTTATTTATAGTTATTGATTATTTTATTTATGTGGATTATGAATTCTATTAACAAAAAAGAGTAATATATTACTTTAAATCATTTGTCCGACTCGAACATAGTGTTGACTGTTAGTTGCAATGAAAAACTATTATTGCTTGCACTTGTTAATTTGATTATTGATTTGTATCATTATATTTGTCCTCAGAAAAATATCTAAAGTTCAATTTAACAACACTCCAACGGGAAGGCACAAAAGCAATATATGCGCCATTGAGTTGGCAATTTACCACAACTAATTTATTAAGAAATCATTTATCATCATAAGATGGTGGTTGCGGATGTATAGGCATATTGTACACTTCACCTTAGGACTACGTCTCTTAGATCTAGTTGCGGAGTCACATATATAACTGGGTTGCCAATGGGTCGGGTCATATTATTTTATTATTATTTTTGTTCTGTTCCGAACCCGATCCGATTAAATTCGGGTCAAAAAATTTTGATCCATATCTGATCCGACGGGTCACGGGTCGACCTGACCCGATCCGTGTAAAATAATTAAATATTTATTAATTATTTTTATATAATTTTAAGTAATAAAATATTAATTTATTTATAATTAATCTTAATTAGTATATGTTTAAGCTTTAATTAGTATTAAATCATAAAATTACTTCAAAAAACATAATTAATCGAGTCGGGTCGGGTTGACCCGAACCCGACCCGATCTGATTCGGATCAAAAAAGTCAAACTCATATCTGACCCATTTATCTTCAGATCATGTCGGGTCGGGTTGGGTTCGGATTGAATCAGGTTAACCCGTCAGATCGGGTCAATAATTGACACCCCTACATATACGCTTTGGTAAATGCTTTCAGGTAAAAAGTAGACAGGGTCCACAGGGATAGGTATCGCCCACCGCGCAGCACGAGGACCGCACGTCCGATAGTCTTTAGATTCACGAAGATCTTTTGATATTATCAAGTATGAATTTTGATGCCGATCAGATGGACTCCAAACCGCGCTGCACGGTGCAGTGTGGCAGACGATACGAATTCGGGTCCACAGGGAGTAGCCAGAAAGGGAGCCTCGATCTATGCTGGTTACAGGATAGACGTAGTCTTAAAGGTGGAGAAGTGTACAATATGCCTATACATCCGCAACCACCATCTTATGACGACAAATTATTTCTTAATAAATTAATTGTGGTAAATTGCCAACTCAATGGCACATATATTGTTTTTCCTTTATTTTGTACGACAACATCTTATGCAAGCACAGTTTAATATAGTTGTTAGTCGCATAGAAATATCCATAATTTAGGGGTGGCAACGAGGCGAGCTTAGCAAATGTTTTGGCTAAAAATCATTTTTTTAAGTTAATAAGCTAATTGAATTGACTTGTTAAGAACCTTTTAATAATTAATAAAATAACTAATAATAATACATTTCATATATATAATAATAATAATAATAATAATAATAATAATTTAGTATCATAATATATTAAAAATTTATAATTAAAAATATAAATAATAAACATTAATAATTTAATGAACCAAATAAATCTAACCAATCGAGACAGCTCAAATTCGACTCATTAACTTGACGAACTAACTCATTAACAACTCGATCCATTAATAAACGAACCAATCACGAGACAAATCTCAAACGAATCATGAACAAACTTCGAGCTGTGATTTTTTTTTACCGGCCCTAATCCATACCAAACAATGAATTTTATTCTTCACAGCAAATTTATCTGCAATCTTTTTGTATTGAGAGCAGGCCTTTCCCTGATATAGAGATCTCAGTTGCGATTTGATTTCATCTCAAGGCAACTAGGCAAGTACCAACATAGCTCAGACAATCCTAAGAATAGTGATGTGTTCATAAGCCTCACAAAACACCAGCAAGCATCTCAATTCAGATTCAATCAAAATGGGGACGAGATGCCTTATTTCAGACACCCGTGTCCATATTCATGCTAAGAGTGATGATAACAGCAGAGGCACCTATGATAACCATCTAAAGGTCAGATCACATAAGCTACCAATGGATATAAAGCATCAAAATGCTGGCTTATTCATACATACATATATGAATATTATTAATCAACTAAGCAAAGGTATTAATCAAAGTTCTTACAAGCTAGCTGCTTTAAGTTTTAACAATTCCAGAACTACAAACTGTTTAAATATGCACACCGCTGAAGCGCTTGCAGAATGTTAAACCAATTCTGCTCTGGAACTAGTAATCTGAACGGGACCTCAATTTCACCTAAGGAAGCTCCACAGCACAAGAATTATCCTCAATATCTCCACCTTTTATCACAAATTCTCAAGCTTCTTAACTGTCAGTTCTCAAAATTACTCCTCACAGAGAGCATAAACAACTGCAGTTCTGCTAGGAGCATACACAGAGAAAGAATGAGGCCTGTTGTCATAATGTCCATCCTGCAATAGTAAAAAATTAATAAACAAAATAGATAAATAAATATTTCATTTTTTGCCTTGGTCAAGGATAAATATGGAGATCCATAAACAAATAATTACAGCAGTGAAGTATTCTGAGTTGTGATCTATCCGGCTAAATCCACCAAATAGCAGGTCGTCAGAGTCCAAAACCACCTAAAAGGTTCAAAATGCATATATGATTACCATTTCAGCAAAATCCCCGAATTTACAATTTGCCTTTGAAGGGGAAGAAAGAATAAACCTTGTATTTGCCAGGCTTAAGGCAGCCAACACGATAATCAAAATAACTGTTGCTACAATGGAAGTTGAAAACAAAGACAAGGTCACCCCTCTCGAAAACTATCATTTTATCACCTTCATCTTTTCTCGAGACATATTGGTGAGGCGATGTCATGAACTGCATATATTGTATACAATCAATAAGGCTTCGTTCAAAATCAAAGTTCAAAATCCATCAAAAGAAAGATAATAGTGTGTACTCCATATGTTTCCTCAAGATGCTGCATGGCCTGATCAAACTCTTGCATCCCATGATATCTCAGATAATCAGCATCACCCTAAAAAGTCAATTGAAACATAATACAATAAACAACTTGAAATGCCTCATATGTTGCAGTACTGAAAAAACAACAACTCCACAATTGAGTAGATAAACTGATGGTACTCACAAGATCAAACCTGCGGCGACACTTGTCATAACTGTTATTGTTACCAGGGATGAATTTACCATCTGGAAGTAACTGTTCACATCTAGGGAAGTCTATCCACTCTGTCACCAAAAGAACAAAAATGCATATCATCATCAATCAAATCATGTCAGTAGCATGACATGGGAGGGTTGTTTTATTTTTTTTATTTTTTTATTTTTTTTTTGCGGGGGGTTGTTGGGGGAGGGGAGTTTGAATTAGAACAAGAAACAAATAATGAAGCAAATACCAGGATGGCCAAACTCATTGCCCATGAAATTGAGGTATCCTTCACCACCCAAACCCATGGTTACAAGCCTGATCATTTTATGAAGAGCAATGCCTCGATCAATCCGAGGCGTAGAGGGGCGATCGAGGGCCATGAAATCATACATGTCCTTGTCCATCAGCCAGAAGGCAATTGTTTTGTCACCTACAAGGGCCTGATCATGACTCTCTGCATAGGCAACACATTTCTCTAACCACCTCCTGTTTGACAGTGTGTGTACAATGTCTCCCATCTTCCATGCCTCATCTGGCTGCCTGGATTTTTTTTTCATATATCAGTGCCAAAACTAGAGAATAAAGCACAAAACCAATATAGTGTGATGTCACTTAAAAGTGCTCACTTGAGAAGCTCAATCCACTTGTCAGCAATTGCCATGTGAAGACGATAGTCAAAGCCCACACCACCATCTTTGACGGGAATGCAGAATGTTGGCATGCCACTCACCTGGAAACAACCACACACACACACACACACACACACACACAAACAAAAAGGAAAAAGAGAACACAATATTTCAATTTGTTAGTTTTCAGTATGAGTAAATTTAGGACCACAACATAGTTCTCACAAGAATAAATAGTATATGCTTACATCTTCACCAATTGTGACAGCCTCAGGGTAAAGACCATGAATCATGTCATTGACCAGCATGAGGTAAACAACTGCATCCACATCAGTTGCAAATCCAAAATACTCATTATAGTTGCCAGTAAACGCAACCTACAATCAGAATACAGCATTCACAATTGCAGAAGGGCAAGAAAGAGAACAGCTCAAGTTCCTTTTGTGTAATATTATCTTAGTAGGAAAATGCACCAGATGCTTACTTGTAAACCATGGTGTGTATACATCATAGAAGTGACGCCATCAAAACGAAAACCATCGAACTTGTACTCCTCAAGCCACCATCTTGCATTTGACAGTAGAAACCTCATTACCTAAAAATAGATCAGAAAAAGTCGGATATTTCTCAATCTACCAGATAGAAGTCAGAAAATGTTCTTATACTTTCCTGTAAAAAAAGAATGTTTAAATTATATATATATATGAGTAGAGATACCGTGAGCTTAACTCAAAAAACATATCAAATCATTTTGAAATTTTAATTTATCATTCTCATTAAATTCTTTATATGAAAATCTCATGGGATGCAAAAATTTGGAGCGTTTTGAGCTTTTTTAAGTTGTGGTTTTTAATTTTTGAAAATCAGCTCTAAAAATAATAATAATATATTCAATACTTGAACATCATTTTAAAAAATTAAAAACGGTGACTTAAAAAACTCAAAACACTCCAAACTTTTGCATCCCACAAGATTTTTATATAAAGAATTTAATGAGAATGATAAATTAAAATTTTGAGATGATTTAATATGTTTTTTGAGTTAAGCTCACGGTATCTCCACTATATATATATATATAGAGAGAGAGAGAGAGAGAGAACTAGCGTGCTCTTAGGAGCGCGGAGCCCCTTCGTGATCCTAACTTAAAAAATATATCAAATGATCTCCAAATTTTGATTTATCACTCTCATTAAATTCTTCATATTGAAATCTTGTGGGTATAAAAATTTGGGGTGTTTCAAGTTTTCTAAGTCGCTCTTTTCAATTTTTAAAAATAATGTACAAACATTGAATATTTTATTATTATTTTTAGAGTTAATTTTCAAAAATTAAAAAAAATGACTTAGAAAATTTGAAACACTCCAAATTTTTGTACTCCATAAGATTTCAATATGAAGAATTTAATGAGAGTGATAAATCAAAATTTGGAGATCATTTGATATATTTTTTGAGTTAGGATCACGGAGGGGCTCCGTACTCTTAGGAGCACGCTAGCTTTACTCACTCTCTCTCTCTCTCTCTCTCTCTCTCTCTCTCTCTCTCTATATATATATATATATATAGAGTGAGGCTATGGTGCTTCGCGAAGCACAAAACCTCCCGTGCTTCGCGTCCGTATCTCAAATTTGAAAGTTCATATGCCCGATCCAAACCGTTGAACATAATCTTCATATTGAACTATCTTTGGAGATCAAAATTTATATTTTTTTGAATTTTTTTGCTATTTTTTAGATGGGTACAAAATCGCTAGTTTTGGATGGTGCAGAAATCGTTAGATCAGCAAATTTTATACTCATTTAAAAAATAGCAAAAAAATTCAAAAAAATATAAAATTTGATCTCCAAAGATATTTCAATATGAAGATCATGTTCAACGGTTTGGATCGAGCGTATGAACTTTCAAATTCGAGATACAGACGCGAAGCACGGGAGGTTTTGTGCTTCGCGAAGCACCATAGCCTCACTCTATATATATATATATATATATATATATATGAATAGACAATTTAGACGTTTAAATCATACCTCCCAACTACCATAGTTGAAGAGCCGGGAATCCCACATCCAGTGATATCCACGTGAACCAGAATGGAAGTAATGGGTATCTGTTCCATCAAACCCATTCAATCCATCCAAAGTATTGTTTGAACTATGGCTGAATATACAAGAAATAATACTTTAACAGAAGCCCTATTTAACAGCATACTGATATAGCTGTTCATCCTATGAGAAATTTTACTATAATGGAAATTTCCTTATTTGGGAAAATCAAATAAGCCTACCCCAATTTATTTGTGATTAAAGGCTTTTTTGTTGTTGTTGTTGGGAAAATCAAATAAAAGAACATCTACTGAATAAAATGTGGAATAACCTGTGTACGATATCCATGAGAACAAGTATCCCAAGCTCATGAGCCCTATCAATGAGTGACTTGAGATCCTCTGGAGTACCAAATCTGCTGCTTGGTGCAAAGAAATTTGTCACATGGTACCTGAAAATAATATCAAAAAGAAAAAAATGAAGTTCACAGATCAATTGCGGCCACTGCCAAACACATACTATAAAAAAAGTAGAGTAGAAATAGAAAAGAAAAAAGTAAAAGAGATCAAAATAAACCCAAAGCTAGCATAGTAAGAGTGCTCCTGTATTGCCATAATCTGAACAGCATTATATCCAAGTTTTTTTATCCGAGGCAGCACATCATCCCTAAAGCTAGCATAGGTGTTTATCTTGGGCTCCTGATAAATCAGAACTTCATCAGCAATCATATCAAATTCCATCAACTTGAAAAGATCGATTTCAAAATATTATAGTTTTCAGGTACTAACTGGGCTGCTCATGCCAACATGAGACTCATAAATACGCAGTGATTTTGGCCTTTTGGGTTGAGGATGCTGGAATACATACTTTTCCTGTAACAATGTGCACATAGTATCAGTAAGATAAATGAAAAAGAAAGCTTCTCAAATTGTGAAACAAAGATCAAATGGAAGCAGGCACACGAGAGAGAGAGAGAGAGAGAGAGAGTACTTCTTCAGGAGGATCATAATAGATGGCAGTGTAAGGAATTTCGCCTGGGTACTGTATTGAGTACTTTATCCATGCAGGAATAGAGTCTTTCATACCAGTAGGTGTATCCATCCTTATCTACAGCAGATAAAAAATATTACAATCAAGCACACATACATACCAGAAACCAAAGAAAGAAAAACCAGCTACATGGAAAAGTGCTACAATAGAATAAGTTAAATGGTTACCTTCACATGTGATCCATGCGCAATTGGTGGTGAGCCATCTGCATTGTTAGGCAAAAATATTTCCCACACACCATACTCATTCTGTAAGTTCATTAAAAATCAGAATTACATGAAAGTACATCTCTCGTTCTTATATTACTAAGCTAATTTGTCTCATATAGGATGAAAACATACTCGGGTCATAGCATCAGCATTTGGATTCCAATTGTTAAAGTCTCCTACCAACGATGCAGACTGAAACAGAATCAAAATGTTAACTTATTTTGTGAAAAATACATGGCAGAAAATAATTAAAACTATTGAAAATAAGAAATGTATAAACACATAAAAGAGTTTATGATATATACGTATGCTCCAGGAGCCCATTCTCGGTATGTAATACCCTCAGCACTGAAATGAATAAAGTACTGTGTTGTGAGTTGCTTCAATAAATAGTTACACTAAAACTTCTTTTTAGTCAAGTCCTTGAAGTAGAGTGAAATGTACCTGCGAGTAAATCCTAGTTTTTCATAGCCACGGGAGAATGCATCCAAGCCACCTTCATGCTGATCAATGAGGTACCTCATTTCCCGATACCGGCTAAACCTGTTTTGACCCAATTGATTGCGCTAAACTTCGCTATGCACTCTAACAAAGATCAGTCTGCTGGTTTTAATAAAAGGAAGCCAAAAAGTAACCTATATTGGAGATGTGTTCTGTGACCTTCCAACATAGGATCAATTTGATAAATCCTCTGCCCATCACCAGGCGGAGGAATCCCGTCGGATTTCTCTACTACAACTTCTTCTGTCATGCTTTGCTCTTCAGTAATCACTTCTGTACTGCTACTGATATCTCCAGTTGTTCCTTGAAAGCTGCTATCAGCTTTGCCCACCTCAGCCTTAGCTTCTTCTTCGACAGCTGCAATTGTCTCTACTGTTTCAGCCTTACTCTCCTCTTCTACAGTTTCACTTGTTTCCTGTGATTAAGCTGACTTTAATTGTGGTGCATTATCCCTGAATCTCCAATCCTTGAGATAACGTAACAACAGGAATTATTTTCTTATTCTGTTTTTAGATACTTCTTTAAAAGAAAGGCTCTCAAAAAAACCATTTACAAGTAAAATGCATATATATATATTACTATCTTATTTTGTTTGTTAGAAGATGCGTTAGTTGCATTTTGGCAGATGAAATCAAGAAGAATTATTGATTGTAAAATCAGCTAGTAAAATTCAATATATGAACCTGCGAATTTTCAGTTTGAATTTCGGAACTTGAAGTGGAATCAGAAGAGGGTGACAAGCCATCAGTTTCCCCACCAGGAATCAGCACCTTTCCCGAAGCAGCAACAATTTTTGATGTAGAAATCCTGTCATTGGATGTATTACCTGACAGTATGCTCCCTATCAAAGAAAGGCTATCAGTCGATCAGATACGAAGTCAGAATATTTTCTATTTCTTCATTACATTTATCAATATTGATTGGCAACTAGCGGAAGAACAACATGGTCAGGTCTGTATTTGAAAGCGTGTTTTTACTCATTTAGATATACAGATTACATTCTTCCCAAGAATAGAACAAAATCAGGATGAAGACCCATCCAGTTTTTATCTACTAATGCATGTCTGACAATGCAGATCATCACAAAACAATTTTCCATTTGGCTTAAGCACGCTCTCAAAAAGCTGCGATCAGGATGAATATGTAGATACAGAATTCACCTAATCAACAAAACCATAGTACCAGCACTTATTTCTCAACCAAAAAAAATCCTTTAGCTATCTTAATTTCTTGTTTCATAATAGTTGCCCAGACTCTGAACGTTGATCACGCCAACCACACAAACTGGTTACATCTAAACAAAACATTGAAAATTCAACTAATTTCATTAAAGAACTTAAATCAATAGAAGATGAGAAAAAAAATTGAGAATAACCCTAATAGAAAAGGATTTTGAAAAAAAAAATACTCGGAAAGGAATCCTTTCTGAGGCGGAGAGAGAAATCAAGAGAGCTCCTCCGATCAGCCTGGACTCCTGATCGAGCCCCAGGGGCCCGCACGACTCCGCCAAATCGAATCCCCGACCCCGATAGAGCAAATGCCATTCTTACGAGGCAGCTATGTTATTTCACCACGAGGTTTTAGTAGGGTATAATAAATATATATAAACAAGGAAGAAACAAATTTTCTAGATCCCAGGGAAAGAAAGGGAGAAAGGATGAGTAAATATGGGAGAGAGGTTTGGGAGAAGAAGGGTGCGCGCAAATTTCTAATTCAGGGCACGGATGAAACGTGTACGGCGGAGAGATGCATGGCTGTTGGCTATATTTGGGGTGGGACCCATACGGTCTTATATGTCGTTTTCAGAAATAGCGAGAAATAGGCCGGGTGATGACTGCTGATGGAGAGAGGCCTGAAGTGAGAAGAAAGTGAAGGGGAGGGGTTAAATATGAGGGGGGAGGAGGTCAGGTGGTAAAGACTAAAGAATAGTGAGAGTGAGGTGGTACTTAGTAGTAGGAAAGGAGATCAGGAACGAACGGCCGAACCAATTCTAGCCTCGTTTCCATTTTGAAAATCACCCCTTAACGTTTCTTTATTTTATATTAGATATTAGAATTCTACTATAAGTATATCATATAACTATATAAGTATTTATTCACAGTAAAAGAAAAGGATGGATATAATTCTTAAATAAACTTTGTAGTTTTATACATGGGCGGAGAAATTAAAAATAATAAATTAAAATTATAGAAATATTGCTTATATTTTTAATCTAGTTTATATTTCAAGAAGATCATCGATCAAGCCTAGATTAACTTTAAATCACTCAAAAAATGATCGATCAATTTTTCAAATTGTAATGTATATTAATATTTAATGCATGAGATATCTATAATTTTACTTTTTATTCAGTTAGCAACTGTTTGAGTAATTGTGACAGTTGTCAATATATTCTATAAAAAAAAGAGTAATCACTTCAACTCCAAATTTTATAAACAAAATATAAATTTTCGATTATATATTGCCAATATATTATAAATATCAAAATCTTTCTGGGGCCAGAATGTTGTATTTTTTTTACTATTTTTCTAATAGATATAAAATCATTTCTAATAGAAGGTGCAAAAGTTTTTTATCAATGAAATTCTTCTCTATTGAAAAAATAATAATAAAACGAGTATTAAAATATAAACTTTGATTCCTATAAAGTTTTAGCATAAATGTATATATATATATAGATAGATAGCGAGTAAAACTACCGTGCTCCTAGGAGCATGGAGCTCCTCCATGATCTTAACTCAAAAAATATATCAAATGATCTTCAAACTTTGATTTATCACTCTCATTAAATTTTTCATATTGAAATCTTATGGGATATAAAATTTTAGGGTGTTTTGAGTTTTCTAAATCACTATTTTTAATTTTTGAAAATAATGTACAAACATTGAATATTTTATTATTATTTTTAGAGTTGATTTTCAAAAAATAAAAAGTGTGACTTAGAAAACTCGAAACGCCTCAAATTTTTGTACCCCATATGATTTCAATATGAAAAATTTAATGAGAGTGATAAAATAAAATTTAGAAATCATTTAATATATTTTTTGAGCTAATATCGCGGAGGGACTCTTTGTGCTTCTAGAAGCGCGCTAGCTTTAATATATATATATATATATCGCTTTTTAGTGATCCAGATTGAACATTTGGAATTTTTGAAATTTGAAACTTGCCCAAATAGCATCACATCTTTCGTAAATAATGTAAAACTTGTGTGAACTTGCGGGAGTTCTGAACTCCATATAATTTTATTTTATAGAAGGGTGGAGATGAAAGAATTCTTTCTCGAAACTTTTGGTTTTCTCAGGAAACGGGAAAAAAGGTCTACTTTTGGCGCTAATTGCAACGAGTTTACTCATTATCAATTTATCACTGAGTGGACAATGGTTGAACTTGAAGATTACGACAATGTGTTCTCTTTTCTCCATCCAAGAGGAAACTGTGAGAAACTTATTCCATCAGAACCGTCCATTTAACTCTCACCGACGGAGATCGCACCAATCCAACAACCCGAGGATCAAGGATCTCTCCGGTAGTACAATAATTGGAGAGGAGGAGCGCTTGTCATGAGAGGAGTTTTTACTTAAAGAGCCTAATAATCAATGTTATCTACAGAACCGACTTTAAAGGCAAGTTATTTTCACAAACGGTCTAATTAAGGGCGTCAGTTGAACTCACGCCCTTAAATCTCCATTTTACCTGCCCGAACACTGCCTAAAGACACAAAGGGCGTGAGTTGAACTCACGCCCTTTAGATGTTGATGTGCTCTGGTTATTATCTTTCAGAAGTCAAAACCACCGAAAGTGAAAAAAAATTGATATAAATGCGATATGTGGACTTAAAGGGCGTGAGTTCAACTCACGTCCTTTGGGTCATTTTGCTCTCTTTTGTTTGGACAGCGGGCGGACAGAGAAAATAGCGTTTTAAGGGCGTGAGTTGAACTCACGTCCTTTGTTAGGCCGTTTATGAAAATAAATTTGCTTTTAGATCGTTTCTGTAGTTAAGATTTATTTTTGAGCTTTTGAGTAAAAAAATCCTCATGAAAAGGACAAGAGACCTTTGCCTTTGCGTGGATGCCTTGGAATATTTCACTAGCAAAAGTACAATTCTCATCCTGATGCCGTTTCACTTCACCAACTGTAGTTATCAGAAAAGGTCCCGGAAAAGACTTCTGATTTTCCGGTTTTAATCCGCCCCCGCATAGAACAAGTTCTCTGTGTGCGGCAAAACAATGAATTATAGGACTAGTATAAAAAAACATTAATTAATTGTAAAATAGTGTTATTTACTAATTCATAATCCACGATTCATAGTAAATAAAAGATTAAATTTAGAGATTTTTGTAGCTATTGCGCATCATTCATATTCTCTATCATTAATTTTATTAAAATCATTTTATCTACTTTTAATTAATATCTCATGTAATTAGATTTTTCTTATTTCAAGTAGATGGGTGTTCATACTTAAGATAAAATTTATAACTTTTAAAATGATCCATTTTTTTTTACTTTTATTTATAAACTATCATGTATTTAATTATATGATTATTATACATAATTTCAGTATTTTAAATTATCATGTATTTAATTTTATACATCAATGAATGACCCGTCCAAGTTCTGAACAGAATTTTATATGATTTCAGGATTGAATTTCATAGACTCTAATTGTTTCGTCGAGACAATGAGAGAGTTTTTTTTTTTTGCTTTTTTTTTAAAAGACAGATGATGCGAGCAAAACTTAAATATAGATGTTCTTCATAGTTATTTTAATAAAATAAAATATAGATGTTCTTCATAGTTATTTTAATAAAAATAGTTATGATGCGAGCAAAACTTAAATATAACAAATATTCTTCCCGGCTCCAATTGACAAAAAATAATTAAATAAAAAATCTTCTAGATTTATATTACAACCACTACGAGCTAAGAATTTTATGATAGAATTTGCGCACAAATATTAGCACGAATGTATTAAAATAATATTTCTACTATAACTTTATTAAAGGTTGATATCATTTATGATTTCAATTTGACAAATAAAATCATTGAATGACACGATTATTTTTGAATGTTGTCTTCTCTTTATTTCTATAATAATCACCGCGAGCTTAAAAAATTATGGCACAAGTTACGCAAAATGAAGAATACAGATGCGTTACAAAGGTAGTTCTTTTATTAATCTATTTGAGTTTTATTTCATTTGTTGTCTCATTTCAACAAATAAAAAAGATTAAAGTACATAAAATTATTTTGAATGATGTTTAGTATCGGTTATTATTATAATTTTTGCATGATCAAGCCTTTATGACACCAATTGTGTAGAAATATTAACATAAATATATTAAAATAATACTTCTTCTATCAATTTATTCGAATTTTCTATCCTTCATATTCTCATTTTAACAAATAAAATCACTAAAATACACAAATATTATTTTGAATGTTATCTTCTATCGGTTTTCGATATAATCACTATGGTCTCAAGACATTATGACACATATTGCGAACAAAGATGAATACAAAATGTATTAAAATAATATTTCTTTTGTTAATTTATTCTATCATTTGTTACATCATTTCAATAAATAAAATTATCAAAGGTATACAATCAATTTATATTATAATTTTTGTGTACTTGAGCCATTACGATATGAATTATACAAATAATTAACATAAATATCAAAATAATATTTTTTTTATTACTGTATTCAAATTTTATATCCTTCATAGCTTTATTTAGAATGTTATTTTCTATTAGTTGATGTTATAACTATTACAATATAAAGGCTTATGACATGAGATACGCATAAAAATAAATGCAAGTGCATCCAAATAATATTTGTTATATTATTTTATTCGAATTTTGTATTATATATTATCTCATTTTAAAAATTAAATTACTAAAATATATAAAATTATCTTAAAATATTATTTTATATTGACTTATATTATAATCACTGCGAGGTCAAGACTACATAACATGAGTTTCTGAATTCTAATGCATTAAATAGTATTTTTTTCTATTAGTGTATTCGAATTTTGTATTATTTGTCGTCTCATTTAATAAATAAAATTATCAAAATATATATAGTTATTTTGAATGATTTTTATCATAAGTTTATATGATAATAGTTGCGTACTTGAGCCTTTATGACACAAGTTGCGTAGAAAAATTGACACAAATATATTTAAATAAATTTTTTTCTGTCATTTTATTTGACTTTTATACCATTCATAAACTCGTTTCAACACAAAATCATTAAAATACATAAATATTATTTTGAATATTATATTCTATTGATTTATCAAATAATCACTACGATCTCAATACTTTATAACATGAGTTGCGTACAAGTATGAATACAAATGTATTAAAACATTTCTTCTTCTATGAGTCTATTCGAGTTTTACATCATTTGTTGTCTGATTTCAACAAATAAAATCACCAAAATACATCATTAAAATTATTTTAAATATTATATTATATTGATTTATCACATAATCACTACGATCTCAAGCCT
Organism: Schoenoplectus triqueter; assembly: GCA_964058805.1. NCBI lineage: Eukaryota > Viridiplantae > Streptophyta > Magnoliopsida > Poales > Cyperaceae > Schoenoplectus > Schoenoplectus triqueter. The sequence continues at coordinate 24,176 of CAXKVV010001341.1, forward strand.
TTGTGACATGAGTTTGCGCACAAAGATGAATGCATATGTTATACTATTCAAGTTTTATTTCATTTATTATATTATTTTAACAAATAAAATTATCAAAACACACATTATTATTTTGAATGATATATTCTACTGATTTATATTACAATCATCATGAGTTCAAGCCTTACAAGTAAGCAAAAAAAAAAAATATAAATCCAACGCCTTAGAGCATCTCCAATGGGGTTTTTAATTCAGTTTCTAATCTGATGTGTCACGATATAATTTTAATTTTAGCGCTGGAGATGGAGTTTCTAATTTAGAAACCAGAACCGCAGTTTCTAATTTAGAAACTCAATTTTAATCTGTGTCGGATTTAGAACTACGCTGGTTTTCAGCGATGGAGCGAAAAATTTCTATTTATCGCTAACCTATTTTCTCACCCGCCTCCTTTTTATCCTTCGTCCGATCTCTCCCCAGACGCGAAGACTTCACAACTTGCCGCCTCCTCTTGCTCGTCTACTCCCTTGCTGCCTCCTCCCGCTCGTATACTCCCCAGATCGCAAGCTTCTCATTGCCGCCCTCCCCAGATTGCAGGCGCGATTTCTTTTATTTATTTTCATCAAAATTGAATTGTATACTTAATATTTCTATCAACTATATGATATCAGGTTCTATTATATTCGGTAATATCATATTGTACTTTAAACATTAAAAACATTTCTTCTTCTGGCGCGCATCTATCTGGCTCAAATGATATGTTTTGGCGCAAATTCATTTTCAGTTATCTGGCGCGCGTCTATCTGGCGCTTTAGAATTAGAAATTGCGATTCAGCATTGGAGCGAAAAATTGAGTTTTAAAAATCATTTCTTAAATAGCTGACGTGTCCGAACAATATGTTTAGAAACCGCATTTGCATTGGAGATGCTCTTACACTAGGCTGAACTCAACAGAGAGGGGAGAAAGACGACGTAGGCTCCTGATTGCAACTCGCAGGAGAGAGGGAGAAGGCTATTCAAAAACGAAGGGGCGTCTTTTGATTTGAACTGAGAGAGGGAGGAGCACGATAACAGTGAAATATGTAAGGGAGTGTTTGGCACTCAATGGAATAACAAAAAGTTGAAATAGAATAGCTATTTCGATGAATTAATTTGTCAAACGAATTTTAGACTAAGTAGAATAGTGCAGAATAGTGCTAATCCGGTATACCAACTTATAGGTGGAATACTGGATTAACTCTCGTCGGAATAGCGATTATTATTTGATTATATTATATTATATTATTATATTATGATTATGATTAAGATTTAGTATTATTATATTATATTTATGATTATAATTTATTATTAAATTAACATTATGATTATTTATTATTTATTATTATTATTATCATCATTATATTATTATTATTAAATTATTATTATCATTATTGTTATTATATTATCGTTACCATTAGTATTATTATATTATTATTTATTATTATAAATATAATTTTAATATTATAGTATTATATTATGAATATAAATATAATTATTTTATTATTATATTATTATGATCAAGATTATTTATTATTATATTTATTATATTATGATGATTATGATTATGATTATTATTACTTATTATTATTTTATTATGTTGTATTATATTATTATATGTTGATTATAGTGATGACTAATTTATTATTATATTATTATAATTATAATTATTTTTATGATTATGATTATATTTTTATTATTATTATGGTTATATTATTATGATTATGACTATAATTATTATTATCATGATTATTATATTATTAAAATTAT